>JAQIWI010000259.1:0-44765 GCA_034698825.1 Deuterosminthurus bicinctus | reverse complement strand
TTTTTATTTTTATTATTTCTTCTTGTTGTTCCCCCCGACCGCTGAATGAGGGGGCCGCGTCATGGACGCGGGGTTATTAGGCTTCACTGATAAACACCAACAAATATATCAATAAAATCCTATCTATCTTCATTTGACCCACCGTGACTTTGACACCATACAGGACCAAATTAGATGAAAATATCTTCTTCCTCTCACTTCACATAGTAATACATACACGCACATACAAATCCAAACTAACACCACCACCCCTATCTGTCAACTCATGTAACATTTCTTACAAGATTAACAGACGCAGGATCGCGACGCAAGTGACAGCCTTGAATCTCAAGTGTAAACCGAATCCTCATCATCCTATTATACAAGATCAAGCAAAGGCTCGTCCAATATCTCCATCTTCATCATCTTCACGATCAAACCCACGGGAAGTTTGCACGTGGACTATTCTCGTGCCATCGCAGCCTACATTAAATCCCACGAGTAAAACCATAAAGTCCTTCGTTAAACTCGGCATTTAAAAGACATTGCTCTACATACCCGGTCCTCAACATCCAAAAATCAGTATCTCCTCAACACCAGCTCGTATACGACCATTGATGAAAGAGCCGTACAACCGAGCAATTAGTTTCTCAATTCATTTTCTCCATATGTACACCAAAAAGCACTACGAAAATCTCCCACTCAAACCAAAGGAATCGATAATTTAATAACACAGTATGGCTCAAGCCCAATTCGAAAACCTATACAAAAATAGACCACAAAACATTTCTACACCATCCAAGCACATAGTGAAGTGCATGAAGGTCCTCGGTTTACCACTGTCATCCTCTTCCCCATAACAAGAGATAAATAGTACATACCACACACGTGCTATGACACGAGGCTTGGTGTGTGTGTGACACCATATGCAATATAGTTTCATTCTTCCAGCAAATATCAATCACTGAGTTAATGGAAACTTTGCGGATTTCCAGACTAATTAAATAACGACACATTCATTCACAAAATCCTTGCAAAATATTATTTGCATACATACAGCTTGACTTTGATGGCGAGATAATAATAATTAGTCAGCAAATAAAATTTCTTCCGGTTATGAAAAAGAGCAATAATTTGACGATGATAAACAAAAATGCAAACCAGTCCCATAAGGTACCTTTTGCTGCACATTCTCAGATGCTCTTTCCCTCAACACCTCGGCCCCAAAACCCACCTACTGTGACTAGTAATTAAATCTTTTGCAAGGTGACACACACACACACAAATACACACGATAACAAACAACAAAACAATCTATAGTACACACACAGAGAATTACTTGAAAAATTAAACGGTTGTAGCAATCATGAATGGATTCCATTACCAGATTCCTTCTCTTATATGCATACACAACGATGAACACATGCTTTTCATCACTATCTCATTGCCGTACATCCCTTTGAGCTCTCACACGATCATAAGCCGCAAACTCATATCTGCCATACTTTGTCACAGGTGTCCTTACACATATGAGTCGATTTGAATGTGAAATGTAAAGACAACAACAAGGTGACACGAAAGCCACATTAAAGCATAGATAAAGACACTCTATAAGGATTCCCATTATCCACTGCGCAACAATCAGCATGTTCTAATCCAAGGTAAACCCCATCCGCAGATGTAACGTCTTCCAAACTCCATGTAATTGTGGCCATTGCATGATACCCAATCAGTGTGGATTACACACCCAAATCCATGCATCAATTCAATAATTCCTGCAACTCTTCTCTATATGCATGAGCGATCTCGTCCTCGGGATATTCCACTTACGATGACCTCCCGAAACTTACAAAATCATGCAACCAGAACAATTATTATCAAAACGTGCATCAATCCATATATTATGCCGCTCGCATATGCTTTCAAGCACAATCCAAGAATTCATGCTTGAAGCCATTTGATTTCCGGCTAATTAATTCATACATTCATGTGTAATAATTGAAGAGTCCATACTTCCTTCCGCTCCTCCCTATATTTCCTACTACCATAGCCCATATAGAACTCCAGCTTAATTAAACAAGATGATTGCAAACTCTGTGAGATGAAGGCCTCAAGTGTAGCGAGCCACTTTGACTGGATTCATCACCATAATGATGATGATGATGATGATGATGATGATGCTGTAACCCGAAACACGATCCCTCCCGCGTCATATCTACAATTTAATTGCACTTGTTCTACAGACGTCGTCGTCGTCTTCTCAATCACGCAACCTAATCATCACCCTATGCGTGCCTTCAATGGTAAACTTGCACACATTCCTCCTCTCCAATTTCATTCTGGAGAACTCATTGAAAAAAAAACTAAAGTCGAACGTGCCTCATTGAATGGCGGAGCGATTGTGAGCTGCATTGCATTTGTTGGCTCAAAAAATGCAGCCCTATTAAAACCACGAGTCATTTACTATGCATTTCAGATTGTCAATGGATGAATTCTACAGAATGCTCTCCACGTGTGTGTGTGTTGAATCAGCTATGTCTCTCTCCCTCTCTTCCAAATGTGCATAACGACATGCACACAAAGGAACTTGGAAAGCCATCACTCCACTCTCATCCTCATCCCTCATTCCATCTGATATGTGAGCAGGAAGGAGTCTGTGATGTGATATTTTTGTGACTTTTTTCCAAACTCATACGCTCCTGCCAGCCAGTCTTTCAAAGGAAAATAACAGACACGTTGTCCCCGGACCAAGCTCCTCCAAATCAAAGGCGGAAGTATGACATGAAGAAGGCTAACTAAGAGGGAGACAGGCTATACAGAAAAGTCATAAACTTGAACTTACCATGGCTTGCTCGATTTTGTTATCAATGGCAACTGTGTTTGTACCGGAAGCACTGTAAAAAAAAAGACAGAAAAATAAATTATTTCACACATAAATATTTACACGCATGTCAACAACCATTTCATTCACTCTCAAACAGAAACATGCATATTCGCAAGACCTTTTTTTTTATGTTGTGACTGACATTACCAACAACCCTGTCAGTCGATTTCTAACTCCCGTTTTGCAACATCTATACGCAACACATAGAAAAATGACCACCTACACGATAAAATATATGCGCACTTGCACAAGTCCCCGTCAATTCAGGCTGAAAACAACGTCCACAGCTGCAATTTGCCACAGACGCTGCTATCAGCATCCGAATCAATTTACCTCACTTCATGTCCCGCCTCTCTATGTATAATCTCCGCATATATAGTATTCATTGAATTCATTGACTGAGCAAAGATTTGGAATGAATTTCATTCCAAATCTTAGCTCAGTCAGTCATGTCGGTCACTGGCGCGTGGGAATGTATAACAGTAGCAGTCGTCATGTCACAACTCACAGCAATTATGGTCTCATCAAGACGAGACGACAAGAAAGAAACAAATCCAAGTAACACTACGACATTTTCTATATTGTCACGCACCTCTGCATACACGACGCTCTCAATAGATAAGTCCCTACTGTGTCGAGGTCGAAAGTAACATATCTTCCATACAAACAAATTCATCTCATGAACAAACGTCTGAGTTCCTCAAATATCTCATCATTTCACACAAACATCGTCGTCATTCGTCTGGGTAATTAGCAAGGTCGTGCTCAGGTACATCCAAATATATGGAAACACGCTCTCAAAATTCACCTGGATACTTCACTCACCCTTAACTTCCCTCTTAAATTACACTCAACTCCTATATACTCATCATCAACGGGCCCACAAAGGGTATAAAGTAATGAGCAAATGCACACGCACAGGCCCTACCTCATCCACAGACTTAATCAAGCTGGGGAGCCCAGAAAAACTGCTGATTCATTCATGTGAACATGAGTATACACAAGTTAATCCAACCATATGGAGATGAGAAGCAAAGCCCCTGCCCGGGTTAAACGCTGCTTGACCTAATTCTCACCAAGCATTCATTAGCAAAGATTATCCCAACTGTACTTGTAACTTTTTCATCCAAAAAATAATCATCATTAGTCAAATCAATCAACCTATCCGGCAGATACAAATACAAACAAACTCACACTTCTTCTTCTTCTTCTTGCTTATAGGCCACCTCACACGATCCAACTAATGATCATGCTCTCTATACCCTTCTCATCCACAAACGTGATTCTCCACTACTATAATCTTCCAAGCCCCTCAGGTAAAGCTTTGATCCAGTTTTAAACCACTACTGCTGCATCATAGTAGTAGTCATCACCTACCTACCTGTACAGTTTCTAACTAACTAAATAAACATGTGCCCGCATGCAGATATTCAACCTATAGCCTCATCATCATGAGGAAGAAAAGCAGAGGATGACGTCGTTCAGGATCAATAATACAACCACGTAATAGTCTTGAAAACGAGCTAACTAAGACGTCTTAAACCGTGCGAGCGAATATAATAGTTACCTCCTTAACATTGTCATAAAACTCTGCTCATTCAACAGGGAAGTATGTATGCAGAGATGGAAATTCAGAGGATTTTCAGTGAACACACATACACACACACAAACACGTCATCATGAGAATGACGCCAAGACAAAAATCAGAAGAGTTCAAAAGTCAAACTCTTGTCACCTTAAATTAAACTTGGGAAAAGAAAAACACGCTCAAGCTTACCCGATGAAATTCTTAATGAAACAATACACATAAGTTATGAGGGTATTCTGGTCGAAGAGGTCTGCAGCAGAATTTGCCACAGGAGACCTCACCACGTCCACTCTCATCGCAGAGCCGACAATGGGTGCTGACACAGGTCGGGGGCTATGATGAACACTGTTCGTGTCCGCAGTCAACGTAGACATGATGATGATGATGATCACGGTCGATGTCAATTTAAATTGACTCAGCAAAACAAGCCTATTGCTTTTTTTTCAAGTTCAACGCTCAGAAATCACAGCGTAAATGTTTTACACAGATTTCTTCCAAAAAAAGTTAATAATAATCACCACGAGCTCTTCCAAAACATTGGACCAAATCACAACAAATAACACCGAGGATCACCTCTTCTTCCAGGTTTCCTTGGTTATATTATTATTATTTTCAAGAAAAACTTTCACTTTTCTGTACTTTCGCTTTAGTTTTTCTGCCAGATCTCCAAACAGTCAATATATCTTCCTTCTTTCTTATATATCCATCAACAATAATTATTTCTCTCGCTCACATATAAACACAGGTACATCAACTACTGGGTGTTATGTCTCTGTATGTAGGCTTTCTTTCAGGTATCACACACTCAACAACTCCAATCACAGGTATATAACTTCCTCTTGGATCCAAATAATGTCTATTTAATTCCCTTCTTCTTCCAAGCAAAGCAGGCCGGAAAATAATAATAACAATAACAACAAGAACAGTCTCCTCTATATAATCAACAAATATTCTTCCTTCCTTCCTACAGCGATCAGTTCATCCACGGTGAGCTTTAACTGCAGCTCTCAAGTACAGAAGGGACGGCCTGGAGAGAAGCAGACAGGTACATAAGGTTATGTTCAACAACAAATTATGAGGACCAAGATATTTCGGAGGGAGCTTCTTCTTTAATTTTTCGTTTCTTTCCTTATATATTTTCAACTTGGAATCCCTTACACTCCAGAGCAAGTCAAATGGTCACCAAGTCCAACAAAAACCACACACTATCGTGGGACAAAGAGTTCAATTTATTTTTCTTCTGCCTTTCTCCTCCTTCAATTTGTATGAGGAGTTAGTTGGTTGGGAAGAATTCAGAGAGAATGACAACAGAAGGCTGGCTCAATTACATAACTCTATACAGACTGAAAGAAGTAGTTGTATAGTATAGAGTAGCTGCCACCGCTATGATACTTTGCTTCAGCTCCACTCGAATGCTGCTAGGTGAGTGAGGTCTAGAGAGAAAAGTTTGCCCGTACACACATGTTAGGCCTGCGATGGACTGAGTATGTGTGAAGGAGAGACAAGTGGAGTATACAAAACGAGACTCTCCGAACCAACGCACACCAACGACCGAGAGGAGCTCCACATTATTCACACACACACACACACAGACAAGACGCTCTATACGCAAAGAACAAATGTGTGCAATAATACTCCACCTCGAAGCAGCAGTAGTAGCAGCACTGAAGAAAACGAGACAAGTCAAACAGGCCCTAATAATTCAAAGCCAAAGGACTCAACTCCTCTTGACTGCCATACTTCTTCTCATTTCCTCCAACCAACTTGCCTTCCTGGCCGCTCGTATCTTATAAACACATACGAACCAGTTGGTTTCAAAGATGAGTGAGGTAGGACTATGGACAACACATCATCCATTTGAACATGAAACCATAGCAGAAATCCCAGTCAGTTGGAGAATATTACAACATCAAAAGAAATATTACCAGGCTAGAGTATCAGAGTATCCATATACTTTACACATAATTACAAGAACATAAGAACAGTTAAAGCCACAAGTTCCTAACTCACAGTGTTTGCTGTCAATTCAACTTAAGCCTCCTCAGAGGAACTTAAGTGCTCGTACCTCTTCCGGCCGACTGGAAATAGAAATCAGTACTTCAGCATTATACGTTCAAAAGGCCACCGTAAATAGTACTACTCCGTTTTAACAAACTTCCACTTCGTATAACATTACTATAGTACAGCTCCTACACTTCATCTCCGCCTGATAGCTCTAAATAACAAATTTTCCAGCATTTAAATGACCCTAATGATCCTCATCACCAGCCGAGTCCTCCGTCCTCATTTTCATTTCATACAGAATTGAGGGAGGACAGGAGAATAATCATGGCTAATGTACCATGAAGATCTTTTCGAGGACGGTAGCACTTGGACTCATTCTCCTACATCCCGGCTTCAATGCCCAGACAACTTAAATTCTGAATGGGAAAGGTCACCGAAAATCCAGCAATGCATATACTGTCAGCTGAACATTATAGGAGCATCAGCAAAGGGAAACTTTATTGCAGTGAGCAAATCGCCAAGAATAATAACACTATATGCATCGTGTCTACTACTACACACCGTACAATGTATACACGAGACTTTGGCTCCAGTCTTTTCAACCGCCTGGATCTTTATCATTCTGTAGCCCACACAGTGGAGGAGCTGCATAACAAAATTCTTTCTCTTCCTCTCAGTCTCCAGATTTCCGCAATGCTGCAACTTTAACCCACATTCTTGCTCCATGGAACTGTTTGACGACGCTTAAGCAGTCCCTCCCTTCTCTTCCTAAGGAACGGCTCGGGGAGGAGGAACAGAGTGAGGTATATAGTTGAGATAACAAATACTCTCCGGTCCGCACAAATTCCTGCCCCCCTCCACGAGCTTCCAGCTATGGACTCCTAATAATGTACATAACACTCTCTCAAGACTACTACTACAACACCTTCTATAGCACCTGCCACTCTATACGATAGGGCTCATTCCTGGACTGTACTTTTTTTTTGTTTCATGTACACACATACACTGCCTGCCAGCAATTGGACGGCAGTTCATTACCCCCACTTCTCTATCGATATGCATGCAAAGGCGTAGTTATACCTTTATTGGATTCTGTTGCAAATTCCATTCGTAATGGTCAAAATCTCTTTAACTCTCCTTATGCACCAAAACGCACAAATACGCACACACACATGCACACATACACACAAACACACTAGGTCTCATCACAGCTTTCCTCACATCTTCCTAACTCAAAAACATTCACACACCAGAACTACTGGCCCACATCTAATACACTTTACTTTACCGTAATCACGACATAACCAATCATTAGCATTCCTATATCTATTCTCTATATGTTCCTCTCTGTCTTCTGCATATTGTCCGCAGCCAATCAGTGTTTTGTTCTACAGCAATATCAACATCAACAATAATAAAAATCAGGACATTTCCAGTTCAGTCTGCATCGTCTCCTCTGTAAACATTTACACCACAACACACTATCCGTTTCCGCTCCCACCCTCGCAAATATATACGGAAGAGCTCCTCACGCACTGACTCCATTGAGCAAATAATAAATATTTATTTAATTATTCACTATTGTCACCCTTGAGAAGAGCACGATCCTCTCTCGTAAATCACGGCCAATCCATGTTCCCTTTACCAAGTAATCCGATCCGTTAAAGTGCACTATAAAATAAACGTCGTACCGCCGCCGCACTTTAAAAATAATAGCCATACTCACAGTCTATGAACAAACAGCACATGACGTGATGGTTGAGCATAATTATTATTAGACGAATCCGATGAACGGATGATTAATCAGTAAAATCCTTGTGCGATAACTAAATGGTTATGTGTATGGCAGTTCAAAGGTAACAGTTCAATTGTCATTTAATCTCACAAACTTCCACGAGCACCAGGCGTCGGGAGGGTCATCCGAGAAAACAGTTCCCTAAATACATAAGATTCATACACCACAAAACCTTGAGGAAATGGAGTAATACAACAACTGGCGTCTTGCCCCCGCTCCGGGCCTCAAAATACAAGTCCCACTTGAATCCAAACAAGATTCTGAAAGCTACTAAATTTTTCATCATCAAGCCTTCGTCCTTCAATCTTCAGTTTTTGCTCTTGATATTCTATAAGGCTCGTAGCCGTAATAGATACCGAGAAACACAATAAAAAAACCCGAACTACTGTAAGCTCCAGGGCTCAGACTATAACATTAGACTGGCGGGCGAAAAATCAGAAAGAGAGTCGATTGATTTAATGCATCTATAGTATTTCCCAAGTCTGCCCATGTGATTCCATGATGATTGATGATGAAGACGAAGCTTCTTCTCCGCACACCACTTATCACATCGTACCAGTAAGCTATCATGTTTCATTGCTCTCATTTATCACGAGAAAAGCTGCACAGAACAGTCTTGCTGTATACTCATATATAAGTGAACTCTCTCAAGCACTCACGAGTTCTAATAAATACTAAGGAAAATTACAATATACTTATTTTTTTTACTCATAATCCATCATCCATTCCAAGCTTTCATTAACATTGAGTTGGAATTGAAACCCACGTCACATAACAACTCTCAACGTCATCATCATAATCACAGTCCCAAGTCGTCATAATGCAAGTTCCATACTCTTTAACAAATTAATTCAAAAACTGTATCAAGTTCAAAACCATCTCAACACAATTTTCTCAGTCTCTCTCTCACGAAAATATAAATTTTAATAATTAAAGCCTCACCATTCTGCACCCCCATCCACTCCGCATGCCAACAAATAAACCAATGCTGACCTAAATTAAATCATTCATTCTCCCCTTTTCTTCTATACACAATAAGGCCATTACAACTCGCAAAGTCTCTCTGTTTCCGACATAGAATTTATTATTATTACAACTCCTATATAAATAAACACAGCAACGCCATGTAATAGTCCTCATATCCCCGCACACCCTTCCAACAACCAACCCAAAGTTTCGCAACATTGAACTTGAAACGGAAAGTGGGACGATGCCGAGCAGTATAATATATGCACATGACAGGTACACAGCAGCCTATCTTGGCAAACAGTCACGCCATCAACATCTTTGCAGTGAATTATTCAAATGACTTTCCAGCTGTTCCCATACAACCCGTAGTCGTAGTCGTCTGTTAATAATGAATTGGACTCAACTGAATCTACAGCCTTGACACAAGTCCCCCTGCACAATTCAAAATAAACGATCAGGGTGGTGATTAGGATCAAGTATCTACGATTCCCTCATCTCCTCGTCCAAATACACACGAAAGCCTTTTCCTTCAACTCACATCCAGCCCTTGCGTGTCTCCAATTGGATTGCACACAAAATCTTCACTGCTCCCTCTAATTGCACATTCCGCAATAAACCCCGGCGGACAGCCAGCCAGAGCAGGAAGAGAAAAAAAGACTACCTTGATGTAATATTATTATTGCTCTTGTTCTATAGCAATGTAAAGCATCACATTCGACCTAAATTTCATCAAGATCACCATCAAAGAGAGAGAGAGAGGTAGAGATGAGCACGAGACGAACGAGAGGAATACCTGATTATGTGATTCGCATCTAATCCGCAGGGATGCATAACACATCTATTTTTAAAGCACAACATCATACAATCCCACCGCCTCACCCGCTCTCAAAGAACAATCACAGATGCAGGCAGGAGGAGGGAGAATTTCACGGTAAACTTCCTCTTTCTCGCGCCCATATCACACTTACACTTCTGATGACCTTCTAACGTATGTCTTCAACCAGGCCAACTGACGAAGAAGAATCTATATTTTCTCATCTTTCTCACTCTCTATTCGCACACAATTATGCAGTCTACTAATAATCTTACGAAGATTTCTCAATGTAAACAACCTCAAAGGCAGCTATGCTTACATCCAAAATCATAACTTAAGCTCGAAAACAAAGTCAAGGTCTGAACAACAATCACTTTCAAAATTCACTCTCCCGTGCTCGGACGTGATGATGCATGTGAGGCATATCGGGTTTTCAGCCCGAAAATTAGTTCACCCCGACCTAAAAACAAAACAACTATATGCTACATGCGACCACGCCAACCCATTCACAAACATTGTATCCCGTCAATACGTAATGTAACGGTGAATGTCATATGTGTGCGTTCAACTTCCAAAAAAGGGATTCGAGTTGTCTCAAGAAAACTAACAACAGTCTCTATGACCTTCCATGTTTTTTTTTCTTTTTTTTTGGTACTCCCAATATAAATATCCGCTTCAAACTCAACTTGTCCTTCTTCCCTTCAACAACACATTGCCCTGACCACTATCAGATCTGATTCCCTGATAGTGACCCATAAGATATAACCTCCTGCTTTTAGAAGCCAGCAGCAAGATCCTTATCTTCATAGTCTCCTGGTTTACATCACTTTGCCATTCTTCAACCTGACATATACACGGATACATGAGTACTACTACAGCGTACAGTACAAAAACTCTTTGCAAACATGTAAGTTCCAGCTAAACTCCTCTCCCATACCCGAAGACACGAAAAAAAAATGACTCTGAGAGCCTCAAAGACAAACTTGAGGGAATCTATATGAAGCGGGAGGGATCTTTCTTCGGTCTTAATGGACTGTGTCAACACCTTAAACCACTTGAAAAAAACTCTGTGCCGTCACAAACAATCCAAAGTATTTGCACCTAAGCAGCACAGGCAAAGAAGGAACAACGTTGGAATTGCATGAGATGGGAGGAGAAGGAAGAGGGTTTGTAGTATAATAAAGGAAGGAAAAGGGACTTGACTTGAGAATTGGCAAACTTTGTCATTTTATAAGGACATACGGCGCACCATTTGATCTCCCTTTCCGGTTCGTAGCATTACTATTTCATCATATACATAAAAGCTCCTCCAAAATACCTCTCACATTATCATTAAGCATATATTGCCAGAGAATACAAATCCAAATTATTGTTATTCTCTGACCATCATTATTACCTTCATATGGACTATACAGAGAGTACACGACGGCAAGGGGATTCCCCCAATACCACACATATACGCGTCCATATGAAGGACAATAAAAATATTATAGCTTTCACTAATATAATTTTTCTTACCCCTTCGGAATCTTTCTATACACGACTCCTCTACAATATATTTCCTGCTCCACACAATCTTCACGTCAGGGTGGGTCAGCTACTACAGTCTGTAGTTAATTTTCATTAGCTCCTGCTCTTGCTTATGTTATAGCCGTCTGTCCACTCTCTTTAGCGGTCTCCCATATTGCCGCCTCTTTCAAACTGTGACCAGGACAAATAGAAGGTACAGCAGAAGAAGGAACCAGGGAAAAGCTACGAACAGTTCAACGAGCATGGCACTGGCTGTCACAGGTGAAATCGCCGTGTAAAATTCAAGATTCTTCAGCAGCACCTCCGTCAAAACTGCGTGTCAGTTCAGTGCAGGTACATACGATAATAATAATAATATGTATGAATCTTTACTACGATCCCGCAGCCGTCACGACTTGCAGAAGTGGATGAAGACGACGACGACAACAAGAAAAAACAACAATTCCACAGGCTTGGCTGTCTGCAGCTGTAAGCACAGTTATATATTCCTACTTTTTAAGCAATAAGAGTTAGTGTAGAAAATAATAAACACTTCCAGTCATTTCCCCCTTCAAAAAATTATTATTCCTTTGGACAATGAGGTGAAACAACACACTTATTACCACCGTAAGAATCCACTATTCTTCCTTATTGTGTCACCCGCACTTAATTTCGCTTACAATGCCTTATTATTTTTATGTTATATTCCGCACTCAGACGCTGCCAAAAACTGTGCACATGGAAAGCTCCAAAGAATCCTACTGATTCAACAGTGTACAGGCGGAGACATTTACAAGAGTTAATGTAGTACGGATAGGAGAATCTGAGACAGTCGGCTCAAATCCCGAAACAAGACACGCTGGATCATATGGTATATGCCGCCAGAGTCTGCACACAGCACACAGCTCCTTCAAAACAACAACAACAACAACACACACTCGTCCATATGTATACACTCTCCTACCGGCAGCAACTATACGTCTTATAATTGACCTCAATGCTAATTATAACTATCTTCTCCAGCTATACGCACACTATCCTCACAAACACTTGACAAGGCTAAAATAAACCATTGAATTTCCAACTGAATCACGCTCAAAATTCAAGAAATTCACAGGTAAGCAACTTGTTATCAGGACGGAGCTTCCAAGTCAACTGCAAAGCAAGCCAACATTCTGCATATCACGCGGCTTAAATGGCTAGATCCACACACACAACACAGACACACACACTTGTTAAAAGTCTATATAGTAGAAAATAGTCGTCAAGCAGGCTTCATATATCAAGCCGGCCTACAATGTATTCAACTTGCTCAATTCCACAAAACAACTGGCATGTATATAGATATATATAATACACATCCACATTCAAAACAACCAGCCAGCTTGCTTCTCTCCTTCATAAACTCTCACCACAGCACCTATATTATTATATGCATCCTCTATATATATGACCGACCGTCCAGTTCTTCCTCTCACTCGCCTCATTCAATGTGCGTGTTGGCATACAAACAATATACTATTTCCACGCTAAATATCCTACAACAAGCAAAATAATATATTATATCCCTCATCCACTTGCCTTATTCAATAGCCTCACCATCATCATCATCATCTTACTGTGCACATCAGTAATGTAATTGGGACTCTGTGAACAGACTGCACACACACACAAAGAGACAGGGAGAAAGGATTATTGTGAAGTCGTAGAAATAAAATGCAACTTGGTCCCTCGTAACTCACACTATATGAGTGAAGCCTCCTTAACTAACCTTCCCTTATGATACATCAGAAGAAAAAGGAAGCAAGCAAGCACAAAGCCCATTGCGCCATTATGGGATTGCTAAAAGTCCACTACTATACCTGATTTCCTATCCATTCCATACCACATATCACTGAGCAAAAGCCATAAACATAATTGTCATGATATCATAACCACAGCATCTCCGGTAGTCCTATGGCTGCAATATATTACCAAGTTAAATTATTTCCCCTCTATGACATGCACTCAGCTCCGGGTATGATTGAAATGGCAATGGGTAATGCGTTATCAGTATCACTACCATCCACCTCTTTTGTTATACACGTGTGAGAGAAGATGGAGAGCGAGAGAGAGACACGGGGGCGAAGAGTCAGAGGACGCCTGGGGCGGTAATTATTATTGTTACTCAAAGTCGTTGCTATGCTGCAATCACTGCAATGACATTCTCATCGTCTCTATCATATACAGGTCCATGCTTCCCTTCCCCACAAATTCAACATCTTATACAGTTTGCTTGGTCAAACTACATAGACATCAGTTCAGCACTTTCAATATCACCGTTCATAATTCTAAATCAAATAAACGTAAGCTGGCTTCATCTCTATACAATAATAGCTCAGCCAGTTGTATAAATTTGCACTTCTATACAGCATCACACTGCAAGTCTGTACGAAAAAAAAGTCATTAACGTCATTGCCAATACCGTGTGAGACTCCAAAGTTATTGCCCTTCCAAGAGCAGAGCCCATATAGGCTGAATGCAGGCACTAAATACACTTGTACATTTTAATAACTCCTTCCCATTTGCTACACACACAAGCATGAATAACAAAATTCACACATGAGCCTCTTTATTATTGATACCTTGACATTTATATTCCGATTTTATTCAGCAAATGTTGACATCGGCAGCTGTGTGTTTGCAAATGAATAGCACTACTAATAATGATGTGCCGGTTAGCATTGGCTAGAGAGCTATCGTGCGAAGAAAAGTAAAGGGCATAGATAGGACGCGTGTGCAGATCATGCAAAATGGCCCCAACAATGCCGAATAGGATCCACGGCTCTCACATATATGCAGGGCACATGAATTTCTTGGCCATAGCTCGGACTCTTTAAAACTCTTATAAAAATTCAGTAGACACAGAGAAAGTAATTTTGCTTGTCCTACACACACACACACACACACACTCTCGGACGAGTTCATTCTGCTCTATCTCTCTTGCAAAAGGGAAGCGTCCCAAGTCAAATCCTGCCTCTCCGTGCAAATCTTAAAAAACCGTCCCTGCTACACCCAACTTTGAATCTCTGTAGTAGTACAGTCCACTTCATCTCTTTCTCTGTCTGCGTACACGAGTTGGCAAAGTGACGCACAAGAGCCTGTCCATAATTAAACCTTCAACATGAATACTCTGCATGTCCGAGCAACAATGCAATGCAAGACGCACACACACACACACAACCATGCACACGCACATAATCATCACAGGTACAACAGGTCTCATTCTTTTTCACACACACCTGCCTGCAAACCCATCTCACCTGCTTGACAACAGCGGCAGTAGCAGTAACAACAACATCATCATCATCACCTCAGCACCAAATAAAAATCCTTCAGTCAAGCTCTGCGTAAGTACATCCTTTCAGCTTATGAATGCAACCATATGTTATTATTGAACAGAATGATGAGATATGCCGATTCAGGAATTATTTACTCTGATTTTCAAACAGCTCAACTAATACCACAGCAAAGTCAGGCAAGACGACAGGGCGACGATTCACATAATAATTCCATCCCTGCACAGATGAGATCACTCATCATCAGCTCTAAAAATAGAATCCCAACTCCTCGTAGCATAACCTTCAATCCCAATGTTTCCAAATGTGATTCCTATGGCAGAAAATATTGCAAACACGCAAAGATGTTTCATCCTCTTTCCTTCAAACATTCACATGCACACGCACACAGTCTTCCCTTCCATGTCGTCGTCGTACCAATAAACCCTCCTTTCCAGATGACATATGGAGAGCAAGGCGTACATACGCAGCTCTATACGAAGTACGAACCGAATGAATGACAAGTCACAGGATCATGTCCACAAAGTGTGCTAACATCTTTTATCTGACAGCATGCAGGAACTTGTTGATACAGAACAAATGTAATTGACTTTCAATTACTGTGTCCTCTTTTCCATTTTCCAAATATTACTCATAACACAAGCTCTTCAAAAATACCACAAAGCTGACCATGATGCTCATGACAACACCAACAATTTCCCTTAATCTTCCTACATCTAATCTAACCTTCCATGTAAACAAAGAACGCACTGACTGGACAATTTATTCACACACAAAAAATCAGCCATTGACCAGGAAAGTGCTGCACAAATCTGCAGTCTGAACAACAACACCACAACTGATGTCACTAAGGAAGTCTATATACAGGATTTAAAGGAAATAACTAAAGGGTGATAACTCTGGGGAACCTTCTTCTGCTCTCAAATATAATTCCTGTCTTTCCAATTCCTCAGGCCGTCTATATATGTGAGAAGCATATTGTGGTCATAAGGAACGGATGAGAATAATTTACATGACACTCACTCTACGTCTTCTACAAGCCAAAGCGTTGTCGAACGACCTCAAAGACAGGGACCACTAAAACTGTACATGTCCTCTATATAGAATAATTACGTACATGTAATATAAAAAACATACAATAAATGAATCGTCTCCCAAGATTTATATCATACAATACGAGACGACAGCCAGTCAAAAAAAACATTGCTATCAGCACCAGCCATATAGTAGCACTTCTATCCCTCCAATACATTTCCTTCCTTGTGAACACAATGTGGCGTAGTATATGTAATGTCACTTGATTGAGGATGTTCTACATTTCCGCAATTTTCTCTCATTCCTGCAGCACATGGCCTCCTACTCTGTGCATAATCAATGCGTCTTCTTCTTCTCCAGTCTCCTATCTTTGTTGATGTCTAGTCTTATGGACTTGCTCATATCAATAATGCAATAATGATATCAGCCTGCCAACACCACTAAAGTCAACAAGGACCGCTAACTGAAAAATAAATAAACAACTCGCAAGTAGGTGCACAGTAGTGTCATTATCTTACAGCTAACTCAATTAAAATCCGTCAGCCTGTATAAGAAAAATGTTTTATCCTGGACGGGAAGTAGTCAAGTTGGAATTTTTATTATTATTATTATTAGCAACAATTCACAACCTTGTTTGAATCCTTACGAAATTTACTGCCGGGAAAAAATCTCGAGACGACTAATTTTGCTCTCTGTTGCCAACTTATCAGAAGATTCTCCCCTCTGTGCATCAATGAGTAACATTATAAAACCTTTCGTAATATTCGTGTCATCACATATGACCGATCGTATAGCTCCGGTAGTCAGACTCAGACCCCTTTCCTTCAATCCCAATAACTCATTCATCCTCTCAATAACTTTTAATGTGAGTGTCATATTATTATTGCTACTCATCCAAAAATTACTGAATGGAGGACGATCCTTCTGATGATGATGGACGCTGCTACTCTCTCATGAAAATGCTGGGTCAACTACGCACCCATAAAAAACAAGATTTAATTGGCCGAATGCATTTAGAGCGCCAAGCTGGCTGGCACGACGATTGATCAGTGCATATTTTATTTCTACCTTCAACTAACTGCTCCTCGATTAGCATATAAAAAGTTTGCTACTGCTCCGTATAATAGCTAGAAAATTTCCTCCAATCTCTCACCTGTGTGTGTATATATACTACATGTGTTTTCCTATCGCTCAGCTCACCTGTTACCACGAACCAACCAGATGACACAGCCGCAGGTTAATTCACATACACACACACATCACATGAAAGTTACATTGATTGCAAACCTTTGGCAAAATATGAGAGTAGCACACATAAAAACATATGGCAATCAATTATGACTCCTGTCCTCTCTTGATAGAACGATGATGCAGAAAAAAATGGGCATTTAATTACCAGTTATTAAAGTTCCTCTTTGCCGTATATGTCATACATAATTTCATGGGTATACTACTATGGGGCAGAAAAAAAATATCTTACCTAGCTACCTCACTACTAATGCTGCTCTCACTATTCCCTCCCTGCCTGTTTGCAACATTTTGTTGCATTGCAATCGCAATACCTCGATAACACACTATTAAATTGGTTTAAAATTATTTTGCAAATTCAAAGACCTTACACCACATAAGAATCCTTCACCTAATCATCATTCAAAAACAAACGGAAAAGTATCACTTTACACTTTTGCACACCTGTGTGCATCTCTCTCTCTCTCTCTCTTTGCGTCTCTGCTCCCTCATCACTCCGCCCCTCAACTATTTTGTTAATGACCATTTGTCAAGTCATTAGAAACATATAAATTCTTGTCTACCATCACATAAACCATATTTATTCACTGTAATAAATCAATGACTCTGGATTTCTCAGTTAGTCAGCCCAATCCTTTTATAATTGTGCAGGAGAGAAAGACTGTTTCTTATAACGTACACTGTATAGTCCTCGCTCAACTTAATATATATTTCTCTCTCGGTCAGCTCTGATCACATTCGAAAAAATTTACATGCAAATTTTCTGCGCATGCAAAATTATAACCCACCTCAACTAACTATCACGAGGGCTACTAACTACATACTTACTAATCTTACTATATTACAATTCTGCTTAACAACACATTCTCAAGACCTTGTCTACCGTCTTAATTACACAATTATGTAACTCTGAACATCATATGTGTACACTGAATGTAATACAACGTGAGTACTGTAACTAGATTATTCCCAGCCACCTACTAATCGTCCTCATCACAATCAATATCCCAACTCCGCTTAAAACTAACAGTCGTTCTCACGCTATTAGTTATCATAATTCTATTTATTTTTTATCATAATAATAAATCCATCACTCTTATCACCCCACAATCGTTAGTTCCAATAAAAACTATCAATATAGTTTTCTCCAACAGCTCATTTCTTATCTCATACAAAGCATCGTCATAATTCCCACACATAATGTGTCCTCTGTGCCTAAACTAAATCGCCCAATCATCTTCCTTCAACGCAAATTTCGAGTCATAACAGAAATCCTCATTGCTTCGGTCCCAAGTTCCGCGTAAAGTTACCGCAAGCAAGCCCATATGCAATTTATTATGCATAATAAACGAAATGAACCTGAGTGCAATTACAAGGAAACCTAGATTATCTTCCATCCTTCACTTCAACCCAAAGGCATACAAAGAAACCAACCAACAACAACAAATATGTTACATAGCCTGAAAGCAGATCAACTCACAGCATACAACAGGTACGACCAGCATTAATCATGTAACAATCAATGCATGGATACGGGGCACAACCTCAAACCTATCATTAGACATAATATTATTTTATTTCACTCTGCGTCCGCTTGTATACGAACCAACAAAATAAAGTCCAAGAAAACAGTGCTACCTCATGCTAAATGCTCCACTGTAAGTGCACACACACGTAAAAGTATGAGACGAAACGCACAGTTCCGTTATGCTCCATTCCCTCACCTAACAATCGTGCTAATTTTTCTCTCTCTTCTTATTTTGCCTTCGACAGATTAAGAATCGTTGTGTTTGAACGCATAAATCCATGACACCTTCAGCATTAAAAAATCCTCAATATTGTGTATCTACATGGATTGAGAGCAAGCACATATAGATATCTCTTTCTCAACTCCATTTTCTCTCCTGCATGCTAGTCGTCGTAGTCGTCACCATGAGGCCTGCCTCAACATACAGAACTAGAAAATTTCTCTCCTAATTTTCTCACTCTCGGAATATTCTATCCTTGGGCCCAACGTCCAACTGAGCCATTGGCTTGAAAGAATAAGGCCGAGTTCACTTGAGTGGCACGTGGAAAATCCGCATATATAATCATTCATGAGCAAGGAGAAGACATGAATGAATGAAGAAATCGAGGGGAAGTGCTGCACACACACACATTCACGCATAAGCGGATACTAGATACTGCCGGTGGGATGGAAAAGTAGGATAACACTATGTTGATTACAACAAAGGCCAACCTTCTAATGACGACGATACCGTGAGTGGAGAGAGAAACAACATCATCTTTGCCCATATACCTGAGTTAAAACCTCATAATCTATCGCAGGGTATCGACCTCTGCTCAAGAGTTAATAAACATTTAAGCTTTTCCTCTCTGCCTCTCTCTCTCCCTCTATACCTTCGCACACATATGCTAAATCCAAGGGGCATCGCTACATGTCAGAGTAATCTAAGTAATAATATTGATGACGAATTACATCTCTTCACTCATTCCCATGTGAGAGACCACAATAATGCAGCGACCTCAACCTATGGTCACAGAGAGAGAGAGAGAGAGAGAGAGAGAGAGAAAGAGACACAGAGACCCTTGAGGGAAATTTTCCTTTCCATTTACTTCATTTGGAATCCCATGAGTATATCCAGCGAATGAGTGATGGCTAATTTATCTTATAATTTTCAACAACCACAACCATCGCAACCAAAAACCAAGGCCTCACAACCCTCCCACATCACCTTCAACCTCAGGGTCCACTAACCAAACCATCGAACCACAGAGCGATCCTCAAGACAATACTCACACCACCTTCAGCATAACGCAAGTCCAAGGCAACACATCTCAAAGGCCTCAACCCCACCGGGACACTTCTCTCATCCCGCCCTGTAATTACACAGGAACCTAATGAAGCGACTATTTGAATATTCAACCCACAATCCCACTATTAAAAATTACATGAATGATATTTTTTCACGACCAAGTCGCTGCTGCTGCATGATACATGATACAGAATGAAGCATTCAAGATTCACATCATGCCTATACAGCGTATTGCTAATAGTAAAATCCTCCTGATTCCCTTCTTAGAAATCTATCAGGAGCAAAGTAAATTACTACTAATAACTGCAGCCATATTGTCAAATTCAAGCACGTGTGGCCTTCTTGGAAAGCTGTGGCTGGATTGGAATTATTTCTAATTCCAAGTAAAGTGTCTCGCTAAAAATACCCATTCCTTTATCACACATTACAGTGCATAACATATGCACAGAGGAAAATTCCGGGGTCGGGCTGCTCATCTTCTTTGCACACACACAGTCATTAAAGAGCCGACCTTATGGTTGTCATCATTACAAAAGGGAAACTTCAAGGATATTGAATGTATAATATACAACAAAGTACTGGAGGATCATATAGTCCGCAAAGATGCAACCGCACAGAAGACTTGCTCAAGTCTCGGCGGCACATGTCTGCCCTCACATAATTCATACCGAGAATCGTCAAATAGGCCAATGATTCTCATCTTCTCTCTCATGTACTCTGCCGTCCTTTACTTGTTGCACAAGTAAAGCATACACACCACCTGCGAAATACAATTCTCACACATTGGGCCAATAAATATCTCGCTATATCATCTTCCTCATTCAACAGATGATGACAAAGCTCCACGTCACTTTCCCAGCAGAATGAGTTCATGGAACCGAAATGACCAGAACCGCCGAACCAATTAAGGTCTGGAAAGCCACCCTCCACCGCACCAGGTTCCGCTCTCTTTCCATCCTCACATCAAGATCCCTATCATCTTCTCATTTTTTGTATGTACGCATTATTTAATACACCAATATGTAATTAATTATGTACATAGTATGAGCACCAGAGCAATGATACATCTCTTCTTCAATCTAATCCTGCACTAGATCAACACGATTCCGCAAAGGCCGTAAAAGAAGCAAAAGAATGAGTTGTCATCACGCCATATCATATTCCAAAGTCTCACACACAACAATATACATTCTCCAATCGCCCAACTGCATACACCATAACCTAGCCCAGTTACATAACTAAGCAAGTCCTCCTTCTTCTCTCCTCTATTACCTTACAGTCAATCTGCTTGTGCATGGATGTCTGCAGAAAGTGTACATTAATAATCAAGTCTGCCAACCGGCGAAGCCCATCCATTCACATGCATGCATTTATAGTATACTATAGCAATACAAAAGAATAGATGATATTGCCCCTTCACACAATTACTCCGGCATAACAGCCTTGACTGCCAGCACTAGATACATTACAGGCGTCCATTCCCATAATGCATGTCTTCACATTCAGAAGAATAATCAAGCCAAGACTCGCATCAATGCTTCACGTAGTAGTCAATGTCAAAGCTATCAGTTGTTACGACCATGCACACATATATAGCATTCATATATGACGAGTTAGCGGGACTGCGGGCTGAGCCCTCGATAAGCCGCAGCGAAAAGGATAATAATTAATAATGAAACACTACTCCTAAGCCGGCATTCTCTCACTCTTGACTACTAATTCTGAGCTAATTAATGAAATTGTGCCTTATAAAACCCCTGCACGCGCTCACATAG
Organism: Deuterosminthurus bicinctus; assembly: GCA_034698825.1. NCBI lineage: Eukaryota > Metazoa > Arthropoda > Collembola > Symphypleona > Bourletiellidae > Deuterosminthurus > Deuterosminthurus bicinctus. The sequence continues at coordinate 23,011 of JAQIWI010000259.1, read as the reverse complement.
ACGCACGTCAGAGACAATAACACACTTTGTATTTGCTCTTAATATTATTCTACAAGAAAGGACACTGAAAACGTGTCCATTCAGCATCAGCAACGGCAAATAAGATGAGGCAAAAAAAACACCACTCTCCATGACCTTTGAGACTGATGGTGAGGATGATACTCATCCAACTATTATCATCCATTCTCATACAAACTATACAACGCAATATTAACAGACACACACGCACATACATTAGTGACAAGCTGACTATATAGTACTCATGAAATAACCGGCTGTTCAACAGCATGACGTCATACCTTCACACTGCGTGCTGCAGCTGAACAGCAAATCAGCATATTTTTCCGAGAAAGTACGACATTATCATGGGTTAAACATAAAAAAAAGTCATCAAATAATCAACTTTTGGTCCCCATTATTGCCAATACTCACAATATGTGGAAGAAATGTCTTAATCTAATAATAATAACAAACTTGAGCACAACAAATCAAACTAGCTAGCAATGACCATTCATTCGGCAAAACAGGATCTGCACCAGTCCCATAATGACACGTGCACATTGTCGCCATATGTCAACAAAGACAGCCAGATTTGTCAATGACTTCCCAGACACACTGATAACAACAACATTGTGTCCTGGCGCATGGCTTCAGCATGATGTACACATTATCAAGAATAAATTGTGGGAAAGACACATTCAACCGGTATGACACCAAGACACATTAGCATCCCACCACTTCAGACACATCCACGCCTCTACCTCCTGCCTTCCGCACATCCCGAGGTCAATCCGGTCGCTCTCCGATGTTAACAATAATGAGGCCAACATGCTCCATCTCAGTCACCCTTTTTCCGCCACCATTAGCAAGAATAACAGCAAACCGACCGAGGCATCATCTCGACCTTCAGCATCTTATTTTCAAGCATCCGAATAACAGCAAGATTAGCTAGCCTTCCAAAATCTACCACAATACAGCAACCTACGTATGTGCATCAGCCCGAGCATTACCTCATATGCTCCATCTATAGCTTAACCAACGTCTTCATTTCACTTTCAGCATTCTATTCAACTCTATATAATATATCTGCCTGCCAACAAAAATATCCCAGCCCCGTGTCAATTCTTTACAGCAAAGTCACACACTACTGTGTATGACTCACTCCTGTCTGAATTAACTACACAGCGCGATAAGAAAGCCCATTGTTTCCGGCTAACACAATCACTCGGCTGGCTATTATCCTTAACACACAGAGCCACGCAGTCTACCTCCAATAAATGACTTTCAAACTCGATATAATTATATTCACTGTTCGTCGTCATCAAATCACTCACTTCACTCCTCTTATTTTCCCTTGATTTTCTCCTATCAGTCTAAACAAGTAAAATTGAAAAAAAAAATTCAATTTACATCCACTTCCAGCATCTCTCCGCCCCACATCCAAGTATTTTTTCATTTGAACCCACCCTATATGAATGATGCTAAAATCCAACAAAGTGCAAGCAAAAAGGACCAGTGCACTTTGGTCAAAGAGTTAAATGATACAGCTTTTTGCCTCCAAGTACATTTTAAACAATGACGCTCATCCTGACTGTATAATTACAAAGTACACAATAGTAACATTGTAGAAGCATGGAGCGATCCATGCAGCCTCATGCTTTGGGTGCGTGCATGCATGCATGCATGCATGCAAAATTTGCAAATTATTCTGCAGATGTAATACAAAGTCATCATAGAAAAAACACAGGCAGATTAGACTGGAGCAAGTGCAGTACATATTGAGCCCCACCTTAAGGACAAGTGTGTATTAGTAACGGGCGATCAGTGCAGACGAAGTGGCTAGCAACAACTACATTACATCCTTAACTCTTACAACCATGGCAATGAATCCTTTGAGGGGAAACTCAAGTCAATTCTACTTACACACACACACTCTCTCTCACATATACATACACACACAATTCACGTCATCATTAATTTTAGCATCCGCTTAAAAACTAATCAGCATCATTAATATTACGCTCATGTCAAAACACCAACTCCCCTTGTTAAATTGGTCATGTAATATCAAGAGATATAAGATAATAAACTGTTGAATGCGAGTTAACATAGCAGTGATATGGAGACTAAAGTCAAAGCCGCTTCCATTGTCTACCATAATGCCGACATTAATAGACCCACGCTATAACCGACACATGACAACAGAATCCTCAGAGGTCACCCTGCCAAACAGGTCCGAAAGTCCTGTGCACGGGCAAACTTGCAGTAATATAACAATGGTGAGCTAACTCAGATGGAATTGACTCCAACAGAAACACATACTACACACTCATTCACACAACAGTCTACAAAAACAACATATAATACAGACACCGAGCTTCTCTATATTATAGTTGACACTATGCAGCGGAAAATTTTTGGCTGGCACTACGCCGTAGTTCGCTGAGGCAAAAAAACAATCTTTGTATTTTTCGTACATGTGCCCATTAGCTTTGCCAAAACAATACACAACAACATGAGAATTGCACATGCACACACACACAAACTCCACGTGGAGTCTCTTGTCATATCGTACTCGTCAACCATCCAACTTGGTTTCCGGCGCGGACATTAGCTCCTTCAACAACACATTAACCCAGTCACCCTCAATGTAGTACATATGGCGAAGCCTACACAACTCAAATCAACTTTCACATAGTGATATTCCTTTTGGTTAAAAACTGCATCCTCCACAACATTCCAATTCCAGGCACTTGTCTATATATAGTGTACAGCCGCACGGTAAAAAGAAGAAACCATCGCCCTGTTCCAATAAGGATTCTCCTTTCCCAAATAAAGTCCATTCATCTCCATCACTTCGAGCTTGGTCGCCAATCTGTCAAAACAGACTTTCATAACGGCATCGTAACCAGCCAACATCAGAATGAACTAGTTGTAGCTCATAAAAATAAACACCCCTTCACACTCATAATAAAAGAGCATAGTTCATAATATTAAACATGCCCACGACACATAGAAAAGTCTCACATTCTATCCGCTTCAAGTTCCGCCTTATTAATAAGTAAACATATGAATCAGGCTAATAAATCAGCCATTCCAACCATTAAATTACGCACTCCAAAATTTTCTACTTGTAATGACAAACCTCTGTATACATCCCCATTCAAAATCATTTCCACAAATCCACAAATTTTCAGCTCAATTGCGTCAATTGGATAACCTTCAGGCTCCTGGCCTCTTATGCACATTCCATCCGGCTAAATATAAATGCTATATAATCGCTCATCCATAAATCAAGCAAAGTCATTTTCTTCTAATCTCTGTCAATATTATCCGATACCCTCCTAATCCCCAAGGGTCATCCTCTAAAATCTCTTCTATGTACATACATTTTTAGATTTTTCACAATGAATCTAGCTTGACCAGCCAACCAATTACCACAACCAGTAGGTAACAGCTCAAGGTAAGTAACATGTAAAGGTTCTCATTCTCCAGAATCCTTGCTAGTATCTTACCCATGGCAACAGCACGTGAGAAACATAAAAAACTTCTCTCTAATAACCTTGCCATTGGTTGTTACTACATTAAATCTTTCCCCTGCAGCAGCGATGATCACAGAGGGTCAAATCCATCTATCCAGACATTCAGAGCCTCTGTCTGTGTCCAATGGAATGAACAAAGCTGTTTTTAAATCTTAAATCCTCACATAATCTATATGAAATTACACTTTCCACAAATCCTGATTTCCCATTGCCCCTCCATAGTACTTCGGGCATACTGTGAGAAGCATGATGGGATTTCACGAGGAAAGACGCAGCTCCTCTTCAGATCCAATTACGCAAACCAGACATATTATAATTCTGTCTGACTTTCTATACAGCAGACGATACATCGGACTTGTGCAAAACCCAGTTTGATAACAGGTGAGTCAAGATTTTTAACTAATAAAATCAAGTCAATTTTCTCCACACGCACATCTCTGTACAAGACTAAAATTCTCATTGCAGTAATCATAATTGTCAGCACTTTGACGCAATATACAAAAGAGAAGAAGAAAAGCCGAGCGAACAAGTAAACAAAAGTACAAGAATACAAGCCCTTTGCTTCTCAGCAAATAATCACGCTGTTATTATAGCTCGTAAAGTCGTAAACCAGCATGACCAGTGCACACACACAGTCAGGGTCCTTCACAACTTGCGAACACGTAACATACAAATACATATTACACTTGAACACATAATTCTAGCACATTGGCTGTTGCATCTGTTCGTGTTTGAACTACACTAGCATGCTGAGTGTGTTTATGTGTGATAATACATACGCTACCTTGAAATATCCACAAAAATCCCTCTTTAACTTTGACCCCAAAACTAAGGAGCATGAAACAGATGGAGAGCACTTCCTAAACTTTTCCTCCACGACCTCCGATGGAAAGTCAATTAAAAACACGCCCAGTAAACCCACGAGAGTCGTCCTTACCACAGCTCATGTTATAACATCATACCGCATTAAATTCTTTACGAAAATAACATACTTTTTTCCTTATGAATTTCAAACCTTCACAAAAGCTTCCTTTCCATATAAATAATAGCCCCGCCGGCAATTAAAGCTTTCACTGACTTCATCTGGACCATGCCCTCTAACTATTACCATTCATTTCTTTCTCAGACTAATAAAGAGCCCAATGACATTAACATCAAACTGTTTTAACCACAAAATCGCTCCACATTACTCGGCGCCGCCATCATCATTGCAAATATAAGACAGAGACATTTGCAAAAAAAAACACAAACAAGTGGAATTTCTTGGTCCTAAAAAAACTCAACTCATCATCATAAAAGTCACCTTCACCTTTAAGCCATTGAAAATTTTCCTTGAGCACCACTGCATTTGGACTCGTCATTCCTTCTTACTGCATCCTTTCCTCTAGAATGTCCACACCTGACAACGAGATTATCTATAGAGGAACCACCACGCTGCTTCCACGGCATCACAGCATGACCATCGAGTCTTATTTCTCAGGATCATGTTACACATTTTGCCCATTACCTCACATCACAAATTACCAGTTGTGCTACCTCTTCTTCTACATAAAACCAAGCAGCATAAATGAAAAAAAAATCATATGTCTGTGCAGGACTGCTTCAGTATACGTCCTCCATCTCCATCATCATCACCATCACCATCAGCACAATAATTATTATTACGTATCTTTTCAATGGGTCACAAGGACCTAGGAGAGATGATCTAATGCACACATAGTAGATGATCATCAAGGGAATATATAGCACGCAAGGCACTCCCCTCCTCACTGACTGCACCACTTCAAAAACTTGTGCCGTTCATTATTGCAATCATCTCACACAACTCCTCTTTTCCGAGAGCAATTCATTATATATCGAGTTAAAACATTCTGCTCCAACTGCATCGCCTCCCCGTTCCCATCATATGGAAGACCCCTGCTCATTATACCAGAACAAAGGATGAAACTGACAGAGGTATCACATACAGCGACAAGCCTCAAAGTTAAAACATTCATCGGTAACCTCCCGGTTAAATCACCTAAAATAGACATCAAAGTTACCAGTACATTAGATCAGCTTCATAGCTCCAATTACAGCATGGATGGCCGGCCAGTTCACACACTCTAACTGCACATGACAACTTCATACATGCAAATCATGTACAGGAAATAAGAAATCATTTCCAATGGACCCATTTTAGTTTCCATACGAACAATCTGAGAATAGTACCAGCAACAACAATAGCAACTTATTTCCACTCACGTTACCATTATAATTTCTATATTTCCACCCAGTAACCTATAAACAGCAAGTAATTCTCACATGAGATCGCGCTCATCAACCTCCTCACATTATCCAAACACAACAACAACCACATGACAAGTCACTAATACGGCATATATACCACGCGGAAAATATCAATCATACAAACCATCCTGCTCGGAAACATAACGCTACCATTAGCTCATGTTATTACCTACAGGATTCAATCAACTCATACCTCACGTTCAGATCAAACTGGATTTAAATTGCAACTGCCAAATCAATTTCTGCATTGGTAAACAGATGAAGCATCCAAATTACATCACAACTTCAATATCGCACCCAGATCAACTTCAAAAATTCCATCATGCAGCCTCACAATCTAAAAACAACTCATGAACTCATATACCTTCATACATATCAAGAAGACGAAAGGCTTTATGTATTCAGCATCATAACCTCACTGTATAACAGCAAAAAAGACAAGAAGAATGAGCAACCACCCGTTTGCTCCCCTGTCCATTCCGTCACTTAAATAGATTAAGACATAATAATAATAAGAAAAAAAATGCATTTAAATTCACGTTGAACTCAATGACACAAGCACAGGAGGCTCCAAGTCCCATGCGTGCAAGCTTTGTACGAGAATATCCCCAGACTGCATGACGACTGTATGCCCAACGCTCCCACAGGGTTCATTGCTCTACACAAGGCCCCAATAGGCCAAAGCGTCCATTGAGCCCGACCTAGTTACACCATAGCTCACCACAATTATACAAGAGGAGAACAGGTACGCCAGAAGCGCACCTGGGACATTTACAGCTAAATGACTTCACGTGCCCTAACTAGGTCACATGATGGACTCTGGAGCTATCCACGAATTGTCCTCCACACAACACCGCTGTCCTATCCTACTTTCACCATAATACACACATAGATTCCATTAAAATTAACCACTCATCAAACTCTGCGAGCTACAGCCCTTCAAACCAACAATAACAAAAGCAACGTTGAGTTGCTCAGGACTCCCGGTCACATAAAAGTAGGTCTCATTCATGCATACACACATATCCACGGAACAGTCGCCGTCACCATCTGAATCCCGCCCACTCCAAACACGCCACCATAGGATAAAGTTGGCTCTCAAATTCATTAAATCAATCCCAAAGGCAAAGGACCCCTTGAAAAAGTAGAGTGAAAAATTACATACAAACCCTAGACTTTCTCCATAATATCATTGTCTCTATAGTAATGCATTAACTTAAGCGGACGAGCTTGTTGTTAAAACTACTCCAGAGTAGAAACTTTTGCTACTTATACGGCTCGTATAAGAGAATAGAAGGAGTAAGTTAATTGTACGTATGAAATGGAAAAGAAGGCGACATGGCTCACATATAGAGCCGGGCCTCATGCCACCACTTCTTCTTCTTCCGTCCCGCATGCATGCAACAGAACGAGAGCATTCCTGTCAGTCCTTCATGCGGCTCCTATACATGTAGTCATCAACTTTATACCAAGCAGTATCGGAGCATACAGCAAGCGCCCGGCCATTTTTACACAAATCCAGCTAGGTTGACCCAGTTCCGGACCACCATCATACAAACACATACTATGCCGAAGCCCACTGTAACAAACCATGGGAACAAGATAGCATGGAAAGTTATGGGTACGGTAGGACAAGGACTCAAACCATCCACACTCCTCCCTTCTGTCACGCACCTGAAGCAAGCAGCACTGCAATTTCCCTGATGCGGGACAACATAAGACGTAGTACACCTCACCAAGTAGCCTACTTTTTTCCAAATTACACGTTCTCCCAGGTGCTCCGAGAAAATTAGATAGCTGAAAAATAGTCGGAACGATTGGCCTAGAAACGGAAAGTGGAAACAACGTCGGCTTTCTCCACACTCTATCATCACGATCATCCTCATGATAAAAGCGGATTAAATGCGGGAGAGAAAGACTTCCTCAACGCACGCATTATTCCATTCGCAACCGAACCTCCCCCTTTCCAACTACAACCTTTCAAAACTTACTTCCTATACCCATTTCACTTCACCGTGACAGGCTAATTACGAATTTCAGTAGAACAATAATTCCTCTCTCAGTACACATACCCCCAAAAAAAATCCTTGATCAACAGACGGATTTAATAATAAGGTAATTATACCCGCATGTTTCCAAGACATTCAGTCATACTCAAGATACCATCTTTTTTCCGGGGGTCAAAGACCCATTCGGACAATAACATCCATTCAGCCTATTTTTTCCACGGAACGTCGCATCATCAGCTTGTCCAATCTATTCTAGAAAAATCTTAATTAATATCCTCTTCTGCACGATCTAATTCCTTCCATAACTACTGCACTACTCCCAACTCACCCGAAACTATTACCCATATTCTCCCACGATGACAATATTATACACTTCCGGAGCAATGTACTCGTAGGCAGTAGGTACATTTCAAAATCCCCTCCCAATGAACCCAAAAAAACTAGAACTATGAACTAATCAAGATGATGAAATTCATGGAATTAACAATGGAATCACATTACATCCATCTTAATTTCAAAGAAAACTAGATGATGTGTCTTGAAATGCTCTGAATCCTCTCGCCCTCATCATTTGCTCATGCTGAACCCGCTGATGACAGAGCGGTTGACACGAGAACATCAGCTTGCATAACTCCAGTTCCAGTTACAATCCATTTCATTTACCATGTGATGCACCTTGCTCATATTGTATTCCGCACATGGTCTCCCTCCCAGCTCTGTCATTCCATGTTTTCCATGCCACACCATATGACACATTATCAGTAATGTTAGAGGCCATGGCAAGGACCCTTGTCATCAAATTACTTGCTCAGCACGGCAAATAGCTAGCAAACCAAACCCGTTTGGCGCTCGCTATATATTCAGTAGTAGGAGGAGGAAGAAAGTGACACTTCCACTGCACGAGGGATATTAGCTGCATATTTTATATTCCACACGCCCACCATAAAGCTCATTCCACATCTTAAATTAGCATGACCACATCCAATGCATCCATCAAGTTGGATAGCCAACACATTCCCTTTCCAACTGCATTCAACGCAAAGGAATCACGGCAGACAGCATGGCACCAGGCAAAGGGGAACGACATGTACGACTATGCTCCCAACTTACTCAATGCTCTTCAAAGCAACAATAATAGCTCATGGTATAGCGACACGCACATGCAAGTAATTCCCCGCTGTTAAGCATGCAAAGGGGAGAGGCCAAATGTCTTCGTCGTCGTCGTCAACACTTGAAAATCTATGACCCTCCGACATGAAATCCCACAGCAACAGCAGCTCAATTGCGTCGTTCTTTCAATCTCATATGACCCTACTTAAATACAGTAATAGTCTGGGACACAAATGCGTCTTTGTATTCCAATGACGATAAAGACAGTCAGCCAGCTTGTGCATCAGTCAGCTCAAATAAGTACACATATGTACGCTATCAGCTTCATGTGAATGAGCATATGTGTTTGATAAAAGCAAGATCATTTCCCTACCAGTGCCATACCCAAGACATAGCTACTACTATATTACGCTCCGTTTCAACAACTCAAAGAAACCAGCCAGCACACTCAACAGTCCATTCATCCAACAACAACTCTTCCATTTCCATCTTAAATGATCCCCATCAAAATTCACATAGACATTCCATGCGAATACAATAACACTCTCATCATCCAATAGAAAGGACTGCAAATCGGTCAGAGCCTCTTCAACCAGGTCATGTCGTCTTATAGTCAGCCGCCACCGACCTTGAGACTAATATACCTACTGCATTCAAATCGCATTCATTTCCTTATACATTCACCCGAAATGGTTCAAGAGGAAAAAACACGCGGCTCGCATGTAAAACCCCGACCTATGCAAATCCCACACTCCTCAACCGTCTGCAACTTAACCTACGCCATCTTTAAGGCAATTAGCACTTTACTAAACTGCCTACTCCATTTCCATTAAAACTGGATACAGCCATTCAGTCTGACTATCTGTCTGTAGTTATTATAATCCCTTCTCTATATACGTCCAAAAATCATTCATCAATGTCCTTACATTGATTTCAAAGTGCATCGACCTTAAGTGTCTCACAATGAGGAACTGACGCAGTCAGCAGGCCATCCAATCCGCTCATCTCTTCCACTTCCACGCCTCTATCTGTGTCTGTCCAGAAGGATTATTTGGATGTGAACACAAACACATGGCCTCGTCCTATGGACAGGATGACAAAATCAGCTGGTTCCTTTATATGACACATCAATAAATTCCCCATCACGACGTCAACTAATGTGACATTGGAGTGAGCCCACCAGGGAAACAGCCACGGCTGTCATTCCGTCCGCATAAATCAATGAAAAAAACACAAGTCTAAGAACAATTTGTTAAGATTTGTAACAAATATATACAAGGAGCAAAACAAAACAAGGAGATCCCGCATTGCAACACGCTCTAATCCCTTCACATTTCATATCAGTCTGACCTATTTTCCCAAAAAATCCTCAAACTCACCCAAAATCTCTCCTTCAAGTCAATGCACTTTCTGCAAAGGATTTACACTCATGCTTTCAATTTATCATCCAGCTGTCCAAATCACTGCCAGAGAATCCTTATATATAAATTATAACTGTAGAGAAGAAGTGCTAAGCGAAAAAAATCGGTGAATGACTAGCACATATAGCCAAGCTGAGGATGACTGGCAGCAGTGTAGCAAATGGAAAGAGATTTTTCACAAAGCCGTCTATTGTCCCTCTCTCACGCGTCTATATATCTCTCACCACACAATCAAAGTGCCCGTCTACCCGCCGGACACTGCCCTGTGACGACTTTGAAAAAAAAATCAATTCCTCCAGAGACGACGACACATTCATGAAAAGACGGGAAAAGGAAAACTTTTCACCACACTCACACTCCTTCAACTCCTATTTTTTTTAATTCAAGCAATAATCAGGCCAAATGAACCCCCCATCGTGAAGGGCACATTGCCGTGCGTCATCATCCGCACCAATTATTAAACTTCCTAATCACCAGCTATCAATTATCAATTGAAAGTGCATACTCTATTTACATGTTCATTCTATTGCTTTTCAATTTCCCATTACTTTTGTAACATTTATAATGAAGCCCGTCATAACACCTGCTCGCTCACATTATTTCCCCTTTTCAACGACCAATAATGATGAGGTTGATGATGACGCACGTGTGTCAATCACAACTCCTTCCCCATCACTCCAATAGATTCAGCCCGAAAAGAACAGGACTAACTTGAGAAATTAACACATTCTGCTAAAAATGTCGCATTTCACACGCATATCCTTGATCTGCCAGACAGCGTCACAGAGTGACCGCACGACTAAAATAGGAGTCAGCATAAAGCACTGCTTCCAAATATAAATTATCACAGAACTGCTAAAATGATGTACCCTAGACTGAGGGGGCTTAAAAAAGCAATTATGAAGACACTGCACTCTTCTCATTATAATAGTTGGATAGAATCATGCCCTAGTTTCCTTGGGTAATAGTTATATACTTAAGTCTGCGTCTCCCCGACCGCCCAAAAGCACACGCAACGCACAGAGTTGAGTAACGTTCAATGCGCCAGTTTTTTTTTGAAGTCAAGACGAATGTGCATTTATTTAATGACGTTGTTACCCGTGTCCTAGGTCCATCACCTAAGCGGTAGTAGGCCAAATTCCTACGCAAATTATTGGAAGTTTACCAAGTGGATGAGACAGAGAGCGATTGTAATGGGATTACGCAGGCTAATGCAATTCTCCTTACCACACAGCTTCCACTACCATGTAGCTATACAGGTCAACGAACATCTCCCGATGGACCACTTAAATCAACAGACATGACTCTATGTGACATCCTCACGTTCTACCTGATTTCCCCTCACTCCAACAACAAGATCTCAATAAGTCATGTAATACAAATACATCAAATGGTTCAAAGAAAGTTCTTCAAAAACATGCCGCCGAAAAATAAAACTAGCGCAGGCAGAGATTTATAAATGACAAGAAGCACTAGACTGAATGGAGATAAAGGACGAGACGAGACGAGTATAGTAACAAGATTTACCTCCTTCCACAAATTCCACCCTCACAGCCTGACTAAGAATCCTAAAATATATTTGACTGATGACGAAGAGGATTCAGAAGAAATTTATCGTTGTTCAACTTAATGCACACCATTACTTGACATGGCTCATAATTCATCCTGTCCTCGTCGTCATCATCATCACTGCCAGCCTATTTCTCAGCTACTACTCCGATCCTAACTTGATACAAATTGACTGATTAATTCAAAGAGGGAGTCATGATGATGACAGAGTCGTTAGAACAATTAAGAACTTAAATGTAAAGAATTACGACATTGGAGATGATACGAGGAAAGATTTGGAAACAGGACCGCAATAATTATAATATAAGGAAGACTCTACATGCTCGTGTTAACTGGATGAATCCAGGACGTTAATTTCCTCACAATTGTCTGTCTACCTCCATCATCAGTATGGAGATGTCAACGTTTGCCTGCACTCTGCGTTGCACTGGATCTTTCATATGTGAACACATGACACCAGTAGTGGATTAAAGCTATTGTGATGATCAAACGAGTCATTACAGTTGATCCATGTCCTTATAAACTGGATAAAACTGGACAGAACCAGTTCGGGTGCATGAGCTTGACTTTAAGTGGTGCACAGAACAAATTCATGATCCTACTTTCCGCACACACTCCCACATGCCCTGAATTTCCAACATGAACACTCCTGTCAATCATTCCGTGAAACATTGTACTTATTTTTACAAGCCCAAAAAAAACATCCACTCTATGCCTTGATCCACTCATGAGTACAGTACCCTACAAACTCCAATGAATCACCATCGTGAATAAATCCGAAATTTGGTACTGAGCTAAATTTAGGCATTAACAATGTTCAGAGGAGACTTGTGTTGTATATAAAATGCAATAAGAAAAACAAGTTGATGATAACGTTAACAATATTAGCGCTATCTTCGGAGTTGAATATTCATGATGGCGAAACAGACGAGGTTCTTCATACGCCGCCGAGGGAGAAACAAGCGCTTTACTCACCTGTCGCCGTCTTCGCTAGGGGGCGCAGTCTCTAACGTTGAAGATGATGCGGTAGATCCGTCGTCCACGATACCCCTGACAATCGCTTCCGCAACTAACGTCGCGTTCATTGGAGTCGTATTTTGACTTATAGGAGGATTCATCAAATTATGCATGGACTGTACTGCTGCCATTTGTTGCTGTGACTGCGGTTGTCCCATCGTCTGCTGTTGTTGTTGCTGTGGAGGATAAATGGCTTGTTGATTTGGGATCACCATCTGCTGAGGAGGTTGTTGTTGTTGTTGTTGTTGAGGAGGTTGAGATTGAGAGACTGGTGGTAACTGACCCTGTACCCCAGCTGGAGCCTGTTTGAGAAATTTAAAAATGTTGCATGGGTTTAGTTTATTTATTCCCACATATTCAGTGTGGGTACTGATTACTGATTAGGACTCGTCACCGGGTGTACTTACCATGCCCGTGGCCATGGATGAAGGTTGATTCTGCGACATCATCTGCTGCTGAGGAGGCTGAACCATCGGCATGTTTTGATGCTGCGAGGGAGGCTGCTGTATAGGCATTTGCTGTTGCGTTTGCTGCACCAACTGTTGGGGCTGCGACTGCTGGGAAAAATTCGTTTGATGAATAGATGATGGCTGTTGTATACTTTGAGGCATATTCGGTTGTGTATTCATTTGATTTTGGGATTGTTGTTGAAAATTAGGCTGGGGCATGGACTGCATCATTGTCTGTTGTGGAATATTTCCTTGAGGCATGATCCCACCAGGCTGTCCCATCATTCCTTGCTGTGAAACCATCTGAGGTGGGAGCATGCCGTTCATTTGAGAATTTTGCATTTGCTGGGGCACCATTGAAGACTGACTAATTACTTGCTGCTGTTGCGCTTGTTGCGCGGGATTCATTGTTGGCTGCGAAACCATGGTCTGTTGCTGAGGCATCATCATATGCGCTTGCTGTTGTGGTTGAGTTGGAACTTGTGATTGCATCATTTGAGGTGGAGCTTGCACCATTTGCTGAGGCGTCTGTGGCAAGATTTGCTGTGACCCAGTCATTGACATTCCTTGGTTCATTGACTGTCCTAATTGCATTCCAGGATGCATGGGTGCTTGGGAGTACACCGAGGGCTGACTGGGAGGTTGTTGTTGTTGTTGTTGCTGCTGCTGCTGCTGTTGTTGTTGCTGTTGCAACTGCATGGCATGTTGAGCATGTTGCTGTGACTGCTGCTGAGACTGTGGAGATCCAGTATCCATGGTTGGCAAGGTAGAGTTGGAGTTTGAGGGAGATGCAGGAGGAGGGTTCATTAAATGCGGTAGTTTTAACACTTTAAACCTGTCTGGATCATCACCGGACGGTACAGCTTCAACAGGCACGGATCCTGACGATGCTTCGTCCATTACATTTTTTACAATGTTTTCACTCATCCCTCCACCCACTGAAGGATTCACAGAGGGAATTATATTATGCACAGACTGCATGGAAACAATATTCTGTTGTGGTATCGACTGTCCAGGTTGACTCATCTGTGGCTGTTGTTGGGCCATGGAGTGCGGTGGAGGCTGTGAATGATACATCTGTTGCTGCTGGTTTTGGAGAACCATCGGCTGAGACTGGGATTGTTGGGGTTGCTGAGGCTGTTGTAACTGTTGGGGTGGTCCTATATTTCTCGTCATTCCTTGCTGTAACGCACTTGAATGATTCTGATTCATTATTTGCTGTTGTTGCTGTTGCTGTTGTTGGGGTTGCTGAACCATTGACATGGGCTGAGACTGTGGTGCTGAATTTTGAGAAACCATTGGAATTTGCTGTTGAGGTTGTTGTTGCTGCGACTGCTGCTGGAAATTAGACTGATGCATAGCTTGCTGTTGAGGCATGTTAGGTGGTAATCCGGATTGGGGATTCATTTGATTTTGGGACTGTGGTTGAAAATTACCCTGAGGAATTCCCTGCATAATTGGCTGTTGCGACATGTTATTTTGAGGCAACATTGTAGCAGGCTGTGAAATCAATCCTTGCTGCTGAGCCATCTGCGGGGGCACCATACCGTTTAATTGAGTGTTTTGCATTATTTGCGGTACCATCTGAGGCTGGGGCATAACTTGAGGAGGTTGCGATGGGGTCATATTTGGAGGTGTTACAATATTCTGTTGCTGTGACATCGCCATCATATGACCCTGTTGCTGTGACTGTGTAGGAACTTGATGTGTCTGAATCATCTGAGGGGATGGCTGAACGATCGCTTGAGGTTGCATCACTTGCTGCTGTGCTGGCAAAGACATTCCCTGGGTTTGCATTGGGATTCCCGAATGCATCTGGTTTGTTTGGGTGTAAACTGCTTGGGGCTGCGTTGCAGCCTGGGCTTGTTGGACCGGCAAAGACTGTGCCGGTTGTTGTTGTTGGGGAGGTTGTTGCTGAGGAGTCTGTGGTTGTGGAGGAAGCTGGACTTGTTGCGGTACCGGTTGTGCCTGTTGTTGTGGTTGTTGCGGAGTCTGTTGAGTCTGAGCTGGAGGTTGTTGAGTTTGCTGTGGTGGTATTTGTTGTTGTTGCTGTTGTTGTTGTTGAGTCGGTTGTTGGGACTGTTGAGGGGAATTTTGTTGTTGTTGTTGTTGTTGCTGCTGCTGCTGCTGACCCTGCGGAGGTGCTTGCTGTGTTTGCTGTTGTTGATGAGATTGGGGTGATCCCGTGTCTTTGGGTGGTATGGTAGTATTACTGGTCGTTGGTGCTGTTGCAGTCGTAGTTGTTACCGTCTGATCAAAATAATCCATACACGTCCACCTTCCCTTCTTAAACGGCTCTGTGCTGACAATCTTTACAACCTTAAACCTATTATGCACATGGTCATAGTCATTCTTCTCTCCAGTCAAATGATTTTCTTGTAACGATAGTGACTGCGATGATTCACTATTATGAGGATTGCTCATTTCATCTACGATGGCCAAGCCATACTGAGAACTCGTCGGTATAACTGGAGCGGAGCTCATGGCACTTGGAGGAGCTGGGTTGAAAAACACATCGTCCCGAGTAAAACTTTCCTCATTCGGTATTATACTCCGAAGTTCACTTGTTTTTCTCGATGCATCTGATATCATCTCCTGACTGTCCTCAGTGTGCGACTCATCCAAATCATCGGCGGAATCATCACCTCCGTCGTTACTTGCCGACGAGTCCACGGTTACGCTGGTGATTTGAAATGATGTTTTCTTCTGTTGCTGAAGATTACTTGCACTCAGCCCATTGGTCACATTTACTCCAGGTGTTGCTGTATTTGAATTCACAGCTACCGCTGCACCACTAGAATGATTTGCGGATGAAAAACTGTCTAACACATGTTGCATTAGTTGTTGTGGAGCAGCTACAGCTGGCTCATCACCACTACTAGTCCGAAATATAACATTAGGTGTTGACGTGACTTTAACAGAATTTCCTAAATCCGGCTGGGGCACGGAAGGGACCGATGCAACAACATTACTGCTATTTTCAGCCATCCTCACTCAAAATCCAAGTCTGTTCCACCAGCGACACTGCAAACAAATGAAACAAATACCGATTAATTCTCAATCATACACTTAGTATTAATGCAGGCATTTACAATAATTCATCCTCTGGAATCACACACCATCGAACCATATATTCAATTGCCATAGACACCCGACAAAATTAAACTCCCTTGAAATTAACATACCTAGGAATCTGGAGGAGTAAAAACTGATCTCACTTCCTGCAGTATTTCTAACTGCGTGCTTCCACAAGAAATGCGGACGTGACGGAACAGTGACGAAATCCTTTACATGCTATTTACAGGAAAATATGAGGAAATCTGCAAAGACACAATTTCAGAATACACCAATTAGTGACACCTTAAAAATTAGCATTAAGATAACTTACACGCTATGAATTTACTACACCAATTACGTACAACTCAATCCTGCATATTCCTCACCACAACAACAATTTAAGTAAATATTAAACATGACTGTACAACCCACATATTTGAAATAAGATTAAAATCCGAATATGTCACATTTTTCTCCTCCTTCGAATCCGTTCGAAAAATTCGTGTGATTCTAGTCGTAATCTACACCAGCACCAGCTGTATGACCCCCAATCTTCATCGTCTTGAACACAGGTCAAAATATACATTACTATGTCTTCCTACATCTAAATATACGTACTCTTCCAAGATTGTTAACTATACGTCTGCCGTAGATGATTTGAACACGGCCAGAATGACTCACTCCATTGTCGACATAGCGGAACACATGATTCCTTCCATCAATATATATATATTTTTACACAGATTTGTACACAATTTAAAGTATTATAAATGACCTTTCACAGATCAAACTCAACACACTTAGATGACAACTAACCAGTTGGGAAGCTTACTAAAAAATTAATTCACCACCCTAATCTGGAACTGTTTCACCATCATCATCATCATCATCATGTGTTCCACAAAACTCACAACCGATATTCACCTTCTTCTTCACTTCTTCTTCTTCACATCGTCTTGATCATGACCAAAAACTGTGTCAAAAAAAACTTGCACTTTTTTGCAACACATTCACACACACACACACACGCACTAAAACAACACGATGATGATGAGAGAGACTGACTACAGAAAAATTTACACTGATGATTCCAACGGGATGGTGGTGGTGAGGACACAAAAACTCGGCCAAGATTCCTACTTTTATTTATTAGTATATATTATTTATGTTACTATTATTATTATTGTACTACTACTACAACTGTACTATTATCCTTGCTCACCTGTCTTTTTCCGCATACCAATTATATATTACAATATTACAAGAAGTGACGGGAGTGAGAGAGAGAAATACAGAGAGTGAGAGAGAGAGAAAGAAATGATGATGATATTACATATATGGCGATTCACACGCAGTCTTGCACTTTTCTATTATTATTGTCTGCCTCATTACAACAAAATTTACAACGGGCACGGCTTCGGTAAACTATTGTACATGGAACAAAGTTAGCTCTACTTTCAGTGCAAATGTGGCTAAGTTCGATTTCTACCAACTTCAACAATAAAAACAAATTTACCTTGAAGTTGGTGTTGGAAACACTGGCTGAGTCTGCGAGCTTTTGAATTTACATCAATAAAATAACTTTAACCTGTTTCCCTCCGATGTGCCATCTAGTCTCTAACTTTCTTACTTCCACCACTGCTCAATTGAAATTCCCCGGAAACTGGTTTGGTTTGTCGTGTCTTTCTCATTCAGACACACACATATATGCTCTTGCTCTTCATATTCCCATTATTATTATTAAATATCATTAATATCTCTCTCTATAGTCCATTTCTGCTAATTATCGGACCTCTCACAATAATGTGACGCAGCATGTAAACGATGTGAGCAGTTGATGTGTCTTGTGAGTGTGAGGTGCGTGGGTTTCTCATATGAGATTATGATGATAATGATGATCTTTGTCTTCAAGTTCTATTATTAAGGCGAATGGATTCTATCATAGAATGGGAAATTTTCACAGGATACTTTCTCATTTTGACAATGTACGTAATGAATGATTATAGAAGAGCTCTTAAGCGTCTCTGTTCAGTTACTAGCTTCCTGCTGGAAAGACGGTGAGGACAAAAGTGAAAGGGGGAAAGTGAGATAAAACTGACGAAAAAATAAGTTCAAGAACGCTGCTATATGCTATTCAAAGCTCCATTAAAGTGGAAGAGGAATGATGATGAGGAAGAAGAGCGAGGGAGATTGGAGTGAGGAAGAAGATTATGATTATGGTGATGTTCATTTGTTGTCGTATCACTTTTGCTCCTCTATGTCAAGTTATTGTGTCTAATGATGAGCGGATGGCAGTAGTAGTAGAATTTGTAGTAGTAGTAGTGGGGATAGTAGTAGTAGTAGTAATCGTAGTATACTTTGTGAAATTCAGTCTTAAGTTGAGGCTGTGGAGCGTGTCGTTGGTGAACATGGTGTTAATTATGCTGAGAATGTGAAGGCGTTGGACCGACCATGTTGTCGAAACATTGCGGCTATGATCTCGTTTCTTTCAGACTACTTGGGAGTGGTGTGTATCTCGTAGGACGTGTGTATGAGAACTTTCTGCTGGTTCATCATGATTAGTGTAACTATATATGCATGCATCCATCCACGCTGGTTGCTCATTTAAAGGGTCTGGATAGAACTAAAGTGTAAATGTATGAAAGTATATTTATTTAACAAGCAGCAGTGAGTCTATGTGGATAGTCCTAATGCGCAAAATAAGCTTAATCTCAGTTTCTCAATGCCGTCGGTCTGTCCTTGCCGTGGCTATATGTATATATATGCAACTTACTAGCAACAACAGCATATGTATACTGATTTAATTATTAGCACGCTACTGGGCCAAGTAGGCGCATATACAGTAAGACGGGTAAAATAGGACAGTATGTGTATAGCTTGGGATTTATAGAAGTAATAGTATAATAGTGGCTTGCAGAGGAAAAAGAATGATGATGAGGAAAAGCCATGAATGATAGAAGGATGTCCGTACCATGCTACAGAACAGTATGAGAGAAAGTTAAAAATGACAAGTCTGTAGCCTAGTATGTGCTCCCTATTCACCCTCTCTATCAGACCAACTGCAAGAGTTGTTTTTGTTGTTGTTCTTTCTGCAAGTCGTCGTACGAAAACATTGTGCAGACATTATATTTAAGACCACCGCTGCATGTACACTCATCTCTGGATTGGTCACATGAAAAAGTTGTGGCAAATTTCTGTAAGCAGGCAGAGCTTTTTGCAATAATCTCTCATCATATGTCTATCATGAGAATCACGTTGCTCCTCTCCTTTATTTACGAGCCGCCGCAGACCTGACTGACTGACATGCTATCACAGATTCAATGTGAGGCCGTGTGAGAGTAAAAAAATTCTTGTTTAATAGCACACAATAATGATGATTCATTTGCATCAAGTGAGTCTACATATATTGATTCTTGGCTTCACTCTTTCTCAGATTCTATTACATGCGCAAGCTTGTTTCCAATGGGACCGGCCACGACTGGTGCCTCTCATTTAATGTAAGCTGTTTGTTTGCCCATTTAAATTAACCCTGGCATCGAGCTGCTGCTCTCTCTCTGTCCATACTTCCAATGTGTGCTCGTCTGCATGCTGATCAACACAGATTATATTACAGGACGGTCAATTCTTCCAGCTGATTATTTTCTATAAAGAAACGAACGAAAACAGCATGCATTCATGCTGGCTGTAAGGGAGCAAGTCTGCAGAAATTACTTCAAGGATTTGCTTCTGTGTCTTGGATGTCCTGCAGTGACAACGTGCGACTTTTGTGACAAGTAATCCATGACATGCGAGCCCTCGGAGGCATCATATATATATATAGGATTTTATGATGGAAGGCACGTGGAAGATACCGATGACGGCAGCTCTCACGTATTTCTGGTGTTAGAATCGCTTGGCTAATGTATTAAACTTTACAAAGAGCTCCATGGAAGTCTCGTGTGTTTCTGTGTGCACAGGGAATTAATGAAAGCAACAAGCTGCTGTCACGGAAAGAGGAGAAAAACAACACCAAGGTCAAGGATGAATATATCCACGGTCAGTTCTCATGTTCCAACAGAGCCCTCATAATATGTGAAACTTAATACGAAGAGCAAATTATATCTCACAGTGCATTTCTGGTTTACACTGCTGTGTCTACGGCTATATATTTGCCAGTTTCATAAACTCCAGCATAAGAGCACACAGCAGAGCAACTGCTGCTATGCCGATTAAGCCATGTCGCAGCTCCTGAGTGTATGCTGACTTTATAACACCCCGAGATGATTTAAATGTCTGCGTATAACGACACCTTCCTCTACAGCTTGTAAAGCTAATTTTCTCGGGGGCCATTTGATACCAAGATCTGCATTACAACGTGGGCGGATTATACGCAGCCAGCAGTGAAATGTACACGTGTTCCCATATGCATTTGCTGTATGAGTGAGCGGAATAGAAAAAAACCGTAGGCTGGTTGGTGCAGTTGTGTGGTAGACTCGTATACTCATTCATTGATCTCTATTCCGAACAATGCACTGACTGCAGACCTATTCCCATGACCTATACAAAATGAATGGCAGGACCTGCAGCAACTTTGGCATAATTTGCCAACCAGTACCTTGTCCGCACTCTTCCGTTGGTTTGTGTCGTGAGGGACAAGTTGAGTTGGGAAAAAATCAGAAACTCATTTAGTAACAAACGGGCGCCCGTAAGACACTACTGATTCCATAGAAGCAAACATTCCCGTACTGGAAATAAAGGATAAAGCTGGTATTGTTTTATATTGCTACCAGCTGGCCAAATATCTTGGTCAATATTTCCGTTGGAAGGTGCTGTAAATATCTTGGAGCTTCTGGTTCAATTACTTTTTATGATTTGATGCATAAATGAGCTCGAAGTCCAATACTGACTGACAGATTTCTATCTTTTCGTTAGCCACAAAAAAAACTAGCGACGAATAACCTTTGCGGTTTTCAAGGTCTCTCGGTTTCCTATTGGTTTTCAACAGAATTTGAGAAGCTGAAAGATTGGAAGCAAAGGGAGAAGCATCGGATTAATGGATTTAGCCTTCCTCTACTGTGTTCCTGGCATTGCCCATTACACATCGATTATCATGGAGCTGATGACGACATTTTATTGAAATCCTCGTCGGCATCATCCGTCTTCTTGACAGCGAGAATCGATAGATTTGTTTATGTTTTGCTCTCTAGCACATGTCTTCACATTTAATGACAGATATTATACTTCATAGGAGAGACAACCATAATGCTGATGCAGCTAAGCTAATCTCACCAGCAGCAGTAGAGGTCAGTCAAAGTCGAGCTACTGGAAAGAAGCCGCAGTTGAAATAACGGTCAGATGGAATTGTCGCAAAAATCCACGACCTTGACAATGTGCCTTGAAATTGAGAGGTTTCCATTCATCAATCAACTTGTAGAGTGACATTCTAACTTCCGCACGAGTATGGTGCTCACGCGTAATAGTATAGGACTTTCCTCAATGGCTTTATGAACTTCCTGAATAGCTGGAATCACCATACCATGGCTTCAACTTATGGGTTTTATACTTTATTCGTTGAACAAGCACTCACTGGGAAATCACAGCACATGGTGTGAATGATAACTTATAGAATGACAATGATGTAAGATTTGCTATAGGGAATTGGCGTATGACATTATACGTATTAATTTTTTATGCAATTTTATAAAACTCTCAAACCCTCAAAATTTCTAACATCTCATGAGCTAGAGGTTAAAACGTTGTTGAACTTATCTATGGATTTGTCACGCCCTCCAAAAACATTAATTAAGAAACAAACGGTAAAGCTCTATATGGAGCATTCGAGAATCTGGAGTCATTATTATTGTTATTATATATTGTTTAAAATTAACTGAAAGAATCCTGTGCATGTGCGCACACTCATAAAAAGGACTCATTCCTACACGATCAACATTGCACTCAATCATCTAAACAACCAACTTTTAATAAATTCAGGGTTTGTTTTTAGTCATAACAACTGACATGGAGCTGGATTATTATGTCCTCTCCATATCCAAGATAAAAAACATTAGTAGCGCATATTTAATGGAAAACAAGTCTAAACACTGGCACGTTAACGCACTAAACTATTAATAAATTATTAGTCCACAGATTGAATTAAATATAAATACTATGAAATATTAATGCAATAATGTCCGTTACTAAAGCAGCTTTCGTGTCATTTGGTATGCCAAGAGATATGACATCGTATTGCAAGTATTCCTCCTTCCCCTATCTCTCTCTCTCTCTCTCAGTCACTTAATGCATATAAATTGGCCGTCAAAATAAATAGCTGAGAGAGCATCGGGCTGGCAACATATGTTACTAATAGCTATTACGTAAAAATTGTACAGACAATAATTGACATTATCATCCCTCGGTTCCTAACTGTCAAAAATAGAGTCGTCCTTTGTCGCTTTATAATTTGGCAGGTAAGTATATAGATTATTGCTTCCAACATTTATTTCTTGTCCGTATTAAAAGTAGTTGTACTTCTTTCTTCCGAAGATGCTCGTAAGGGACGCAAGGAATTT
>JAQIWI010000258.1:0-44803 GCA_034698825.1 Deuterosminthurus bicinctus | reverse complement strand
TTTTTACATTGAGTCGGGCTCAGCTTGTACAAAATATTGCACTACGAGTTCTCAGTATGAGCATTTGGAAGAAAACATAATCAGGTGAGCTTTCCTGCATATAGGCTTTGGTTTTCAATTTGGAGAAGCTTGAAAGTAAAAAGAAAAGTGAATTTAATTATATTAAGGCTTGACTATTAATTAAGGCATTAAATAAGAAAGGACGAAAGAGATGAGCCTAAGAAAGCAGCTTTGCCGATATCCCTCACATTTTCTCTTTTCTTTTGCCTCGCAGACTTAATAGCTTGGGCGGAAATTTCATTAATTTCCTCACCGCATCCATTCATCAGTCAGCTAACTGGCATCCATCGGTAGTAATTGAGTACTAAAGACTCATTCCTCCAGTAGGTGAATGACATAGCTCAGAAAGTGCTTCTTACCACTCTCGATTAACGCCGGGCAGAACTGTCTTCCCGTACGTAAAATGAGATACGAAAGGCTTCTATTACGCTTAGTTTTACTTCCAAAACATAGTACGCGTACTATTCTTTGGAAGCGGAAAAATTAGAGAATCAATTAGGAAATTACTTGAAGCATGCAAACGCGACTCTCACGTGAGCGTATTTTAGTTTATATACTTGAGGTGCTATTCAAGTTCCTTACAGTTGTCTTAAAAACTTTTTCACACTCGTAACACACATATTCATTTTCAGCTCGACAGTTTTTGTTTCTGCTTATTCGTAAAAATTAGCAGGCACGTCTCATTCGAATTAAGTTTTCAGTCACTTCTTTCTACCTTTGTCGCACATGTTTTTTGTCCTCAAAACTTTTGAATGTGATTCAAAAAAGCAAGCTCAAGAACGACAGAACTAAAATTCTTTAGTCAAAGTTAATCTGGCATATCAGAGCCAATAGCTACTTGTACGCAAGAAGAGCTCGGTAAAGTTGCGGTCTGTATGAATGAATATTAATGAAACGATTATTCAAGGACCCATCGAATTGACCCTCTTCAAGCCACAGTTAACGTCAACGTCTTAAGTCAGTCAAGTTCTCCCGAAAAAATTAGATGTATGGAAATGAGCTATTGATTAAAGCCAGATGAACTGCACTCAAGGCACGTGGAAAAGCTTGTGCATATACAGCTACCCCAGTTGGTTTCGCTGGATGAGACACCGTAGCCTTTGATTCTCACATTCATATTGATGAGCTGAACACTTGGGTGGCTTCAGCCCCCTATTTCCCTTGGAACTATTGGAGGAAGAGTTATTAACAATGCAAGGAGCAGTTAAAAGGTTACCATCTGCGAAAGCAACATCTGAAAGAGGGAAAGAGATACAAAGGACTTGCAGCACTCCTCCATAATTACCATTGATAATGAGCGAATTTTCGTGTGACCGTTTTATTTTGGACGAAACCTTCGTTGCCATAGGATGAGCCTAGTAGAAAGACTCTTTTCCCCGACCCAAAACAATTTCTTCACTCATGAATCCAAAGGAGAGACAGTAGACTCGGAGGCATATTGCTTAGCGAGCATACTAATTACGTTATCACGAATTTCGGATTTTTGTACCCTTCCCGGCAATTACCTCCCCTCCCCAGCCTTCACCATCCCCAATTTCGGGCAAGCAGTGTTATTTATTTTGAGAACGGTCTCAAAATAAATAATTCTCACGCACAATTTTTTTTGTTCATCTTCCACTATCTCAGGTCGTAGCCAATCCATCAAACTTTAAAATACTCTATCTAGTGACTGTATGACTTAAATCCATTGCCTCGCTCTCTTTCATTTCAACACCCACACACAACATCCATCCAGAACATGACAGACAATTTCGCAAAAATGCAAAATGTCTGCGATTAGTCTTAAAAATATTGAACTTTTCATGTGATGTTTAGTTTTTACGTCAATGAATCGCCGGGAAGTAACAAATATTCCTGAGGGGTTCAAAATCGCTTCAAGCGCTGAGAAAGGCTTCGATGGCATGCCGCCGTTCCCAGGTAGATGCTTTCGATTGTCTTCAAAATGGTAAAAACTGCGGATGTGTGATTTACCAGAAGGTTTCAGTTTTTCACAGGTTACATTCACATTCGTTTTATATTCATGCTATATGTAGCAGTCGGCATGAAATTTAGAAGATGGTTTCTTCTCTATTTATCAATGGCTGGTAATCGTTCACAGGGCAGTTGGACTGGGCAAGCGAGAGTGCATTAGAATTATCAGGGCCAACTTGGGTGCACTTGCATGTATGTAATGTTGATGAGAAGAGCCAAATAAATGTCTGAATGGACTGAGTAACAAGTAAATTGACTTGACGGCTTTTATCTCCGTCTCGGCCTCTTTTAATCTCAATTACTGGCTTTAAGATGGCTTAGTGGAAACCTACGGAAAAAACTAACACGTTTATTGCTCAAATGAATTGCGTTTATCTTCATCGGATAGGAGGTCGAAAGAGGCGAAAAAGGAAGCATCACTCGAAGTAATGAGGGACAGAAAAGAAAGCACCTTTCCTTTGTTCTCTTTCAAATGGGCTACTCGCTGAACGATTGCATTGGTATATGCTAGAGAGGTTTTAATGTATCAAGTAAACTTATCCGACAGAAGAGTGAGAGGGAACGCTAAAATCCTTCTTAGTCCTTGACTTTGCCCAAGGTAGCGAAAGTAACACTACAGTTACAATAATGGAAAGATGAAAAGTGAAAACTTCTAGATTACGTATTCACACTGCGTTAAGCCTCTGTGTAGTTCTGTCTATTGAAGCTTCAAGAGTCTGAGAGAAGAGAAACAATGTAAAGGAAGTAACGGATTTTTTAGAGATAAAATGCGTGTAGCAGTTTTGCAGGCAGTGTTTTTACATCCACACAAGTACATGGTTGGTTGAAAGGATATTAAATTTATAAATTCCGCTCAATAACGCTGGCTCCCTTCGTCCATGAACTCTAAGCAAGAAGTGTGCGTGCCTGTGTGCAAAATCCTCAAACGACCAAGACGACTTATATTCACTCCTTGATAAATTTCCAAAGAGCTAGAAGAGAGAATGAATAATTCTGTTTGGTGAACTCGTAAGGAATTTGTTACATGACATATATACCCTTCACTTGGAGAATCAGAGTTGAGCATGTAGCAACTAAAGTGTGTATTACGGCATAAACGTGAATACAAGCATTGCGAAGTATGGTATCTCATCTTGAGTCAGAAGATATGATGACGGATGTCTACATTTTAAAACGTACACTTCCCTTACTGAGTTACAGGCCTTAATCATCCTATACGGGGCTGCGCATCTGTTTTTTGTAAAAAAAAATACATTCACCACACACCACAATTCAGCTCAAAATTGACGGTGCGCAAGTTCCGAATATTAACTGAATTGTGAGAGTCGACATGAGCGAAATTGAGCCCTCCCAAACACATTCCAATTTCTGTGCAGATGAAGCGGAACATGGTATCACAGAGGGACGGGGCTGGAAGGACTTTGGGTCGTTTCGGTAATTCTATATGAAAAATATCTTTTCCTTACAGCTGTCTTCTGCTCAGTTTTCAGCAACTCACTTCAACTTACTTCCTCTCCTGTGCTCCTTAGTTAGACTGGAGAAGCCAGATGCACCATACATACTTTCTCCTCGCTAAACCTTGCTCTTGCAAAAAAAAACTTGCTATTTCCATCTACAGAATTGACTATTCAAAAGGCATTGAATGAGGATGATAATAGCGGCTCTAAAAGGAAGCATAGTTCCTTGATGCCTCACATATATTCCATATAGAACTATTAATCAAAAATGAATCTCATGTGAAAAGGCTAAAAATAATAATCTTGTCGTTGAATTCAGTAGCTACAGGCTAGAAGATGATCCGTGCTCCTTTACGAAACATTTCAGTTATTTATAACATTCAGCAGATACAATCTAAGCTGCACCACGGAGCTGTTGTTAGCAGTCAAGATGACTATTTCAGGATTAAACAATCCAGGATTGTGGAATATCAAAAAAGTTGGCTTCCCTATTTCATATTCCAACTCCATCGCGGACCCGACTACTCGTATTAGTACAATAAAGGAGGTGCTGAGTCCAATTTCTCATACACATTGGAGTAAAATCATGCTAGTGAATTACGCTTAATATGTGTGCACAAAGTATAGTTAAGAACAAGCCTGAAGTTTGTACTTCTTTACTTGAAACGATTTACTCGTACTTTTCCAGTACAATCTAGCGATTACAATGCATTGGAAAATTTATGTTTCAGAAACGCCAATATGACTGCGTTATGTTCACTCATTAAAGTAATGATAATTACAGATTGCTCCATCTGTCTATAGGAATGGGGTATCGAGGAGGAAAAATTCTCACTGTAAGCTGTCTCACTCAGTCAATAATTTAAAAAAAAATACATAGGAGAAGGAAATTTCAAATTATTAACTGTTGTTTGACGGAAGGTCAGGAAATTTGTAATATTGCGTTGTTAGCAAGAACTCAGTTAGGTACGTTTAGTAGATTTGATAATGAAGCACTTCATACAAAGTAGTTGTAGTGGCAATCAAATACGGCTACTAGAAAACGTGGTAGAGATGTCTTGATTTTGCAAGAATTGTGTTCAAAAATTCCAGAGACTTGTGACTTGTGACAGTCATGTAGTACGGCGAGCCTCCTCACGCCTGCCCATCCTTATTACTGACCCTATAATACCTTGTGTCACAAAACGTACGACAATTTCATCAATACTTAGGACGATACATTTCCAAAGTGTAACAAATGATTTACTTGTATACTCTCCCTCTTGCCGAGCGACTGTTGGTGACAAAGAAGAGGAAACAGAAATACATGTAATGCATTACGCTCATAAAAATGCCCGCCCATCTGCTGAACTAGCTGAACCCATCTATGCAATGACCATTTATTCGTGGTATCCACCTTACAGCCGAGTAACACGAAAGAGGCTGGAGAGTAAGAAAAATGAGCCACATCCGGACAACCATCTCGAAACGACAAGAACGTATGACTAAGCAAGCAGTTACTTAGTAGCTCTGGTGAATGATGCAAGATTTTTCTTGGGTCAACAACAATGGGCTTTTACGTCTGTGCACTATGATCCGTTGTGCCAGCGGGTGTTGTGAGTACTGTAAAGTTCTCTGTTTCCCTTAGCCCACCAGATTTAATAGGAAAGAACAGCGAGATATATACATATATAGCAAATAATTCCTCACGTTAGAATACCTATGGAGCTTCTTACTACCAGCCTAAGTACTACCAGTGTGTTTTTCCAGGAAGCTAGTGTACGCACCACTTGACTCAGTCGTTCATACTTTTACTTCACGTCTTCTTCGCAGAGCGACCTACGGAATCCCGACTTGAGCTGCACAAATGGAAAATTAACTACGATGCGACGAAAAGCTATTTCTTCATCATCCATAACCTCCCATCTCTCTCTTTCTTTCTCGTAGAGATGAGTAAAGAGAAGTTTGAGAAAAGTTTGGCCACTGGTCAAAGTAAGAGATAAAACTAACAGCAGCCATAATTTTTAGCAGTTGATGTTGCACAGACTCCTCACTATAATCATACAAGTACATGACGCAAACTTATACTTATTGCCCCACGGTGTCATCATAGCAGAATTCATTTAATACGCTAGATAAGTGTCAGATACGTTTTCCCCGCCTTCGAGCCTATTAATTTGATGAAGCGAGAGTCATTGAGTTGAAGTTGGACTGCGAAAGGTCATGAAAAATCTGTCATTCACTATGATCTGGAATTCTATGTAAGTTTCAAGCAAATAAGCAAGAACATAGTGAAAAGCCACCCAATAAATTGATATCATTCTAGTTCACACATTGAAAAGCGTCGCTTTTATACCTACCCCAGAAAGAAAAGTAATAAAAAAGATGAAGGATTGCAGTAAGAGATAGTAAGTTGCTTTCGGGCAAACCACTTTCCAGCTTTAAAAAGACGCCGTTTGGAGGGTGCAGACAAACGAAATCAAGCCCTATCTCATGTTTCCTGTGAGTATACCGTGGGAGGAGAGCGATACTGATTTATAGTTCATTCAAACACAGCATGAGAGAGGAGAGAATGAAGGGCCTTGGCAGCTGTTTCTCTCACATGTAATTGATTCCCTGTCAATGATCCTTGTTTCAGTATCGCACAGAAACAGCAGCGATTTGTTGTGCACTAGTCAAAGGAGGCAGAGAAGGAGACATAAAATAGAGCAGAGACTGGAATTTAAGATGCATTACGATAAGATGTACGTAGGGTTAAAGGGTCCCACAGCGCGGTCTTTTTTGTCCAAGAAGTATCCAATCCATTGGCTTGGTTGAAAGGCGCAAGTGAACTGGAGTGTGGCAGGGAGTCATTCACGGCAGCTTGGCTTCCGCCCAAAACGTTAACAATCACACGTGTCATTCAACCTGCCACATACACTGACCATGGGTCCCTCCACTAACGAGGACGAGGTGACTGTGCCATTTTATTTTCCAAAGACCTACACCGACTTGATTTACTGCGGTGGACCTGGATGATCCTTTCTTTTTTCCCACCTCCGTTTTAACATAATGCAGCAGTTAGCAAGGATATTAAGTGAAATTTTTCGGTTCATCACTTCCGTTTAGAAGCATGCATTCAGATGCTGTAAACTGGCGTATCTTACAATTATTCTAGTCAATCTCCGCACTTGAGTAGCACACTATTATCGATTAAGGTAATTAAGCCTTAAGAGTGTTTAGAAGTAGGATGGAGGGGCAGGAAGAAAAGCTTTTGTGGTTTTTGGGTCAGAAAAATGTCACTTGGTATTTCCATAGATTCTCCTAAGATGGAGTAATCTCATTAGGCCTTCGTCTATTTATTTATTGGCAGTTATTGTACCATGAATTTCTTGGCTGAATATCAGTGAGAAAGAAAGAAAGCGGACAGCAGCTTAGGAAGAGAAAACGAAATCGATAACAAAGTTGCCTTTTATTTTCGACCTTTTAGCAGAGCACTACACCTCTCATCGTCTCATCACTATTCCAAAAGAATAGGGTGCCTCTCGAAAGTTATTTACCTCATTTTGAAAACATTGTAGTGTGCCCTGGCATGATGAGACTTGAGGACCGATGTGACACTACTGCTTCGCACCGCTATCAACTAAATTCACTCTCAGTCAATGTCTCTTTCTACCAGCGATGTCCAAACAGTTTTGAGCTCCATTGAACCCAATTTTTTTGAATCAAAGCCACAACTCTATTTACTTCATGGAATGAGAATTATTTCTTGACAAAAATGAGCGGAATGATAGCGATGTTATGGCGAGACATTAGAGGCATGAATGCCTCAATTTCTGATAACAAAAGAACGCATTAACACAGAATGATCCTTAGGCGTTTGTATGCACATTGTAGCAGTCGCAACTTATAAGAAATACTATCATGCTTCTACTTGTATCTGTTTAGTGCATCACAAGTATCACAAGTCTACCAGTAGCAAGTAGATGTCTTATGAAAAAGCTCCATTCTTGAGAATCTGATTCAGATTCTTTGGTACAGACATTACTAGATTTAGCTGGAGTCTGTACAATGTGTCATCTACTATAAAGATCATTTTCTAAACATGGAATACAAATGCCGGGCGTAAAAGAACGCGTATAAGTCGTTACAGGTCGTGGTATGAGTACGGCTTACATTGCAATTAGCAATGGAAGAGAAGAGCCTTGGCGATGGATTACAATTACTCATAAATTTTTACTATAAAAATTAAAAGTTGGATCACATAGTTACAATCAAACTCGCATGATTCAGTGGAGACCCGCGGGAACCATTCTCTTTTGCGTTCGTATTTTTCCAATGCAAAATTCATGCCCGGAAAGAGCACAAATTTCTCACCTATTCTGCCTCGTTTCTAGTCGCGGTATATAACATAATACCGGCGACTACTGCCATCATCGCCGTTTTTTCATGCATTTGGAGATGTCATTTGGCCCAGCCTAGGGCTGTCCAGGAGCTGTTACGGGAAATGATCTTGGTGTCAAGTGATAGCCAAGGATTTGGGGCAGTCACTTTGACCAGGAGCAAGTTCCTGGGATGTGTAGTTCCGGAGAACTAAGGACCCAAAGTTGGTGTATTTTGTGGGTGAGCAGAGAATCTGATGGGAGAAAGTTTCCCTAATTGCATTACATACGTCCTGCTATGAGCAGGTTATGGTGCGTTTTACATAAGGGCCGATCGTGGCGGGAACAGCTTTCTCTTGAGCATCTGGCGGTGGAAGAGGGCTCTTCAAGATTGTTGTTCGCACCGACCGGAGAATATATACGAAACGGGCAAAGGGAGCACAGGGTCAGAGGGGTCTCCCCTCTTTTCTCAGGCAAACCCGGCAAATTTGTGGGGCGGTTCATTTGAGGGGGGAAGGGGATACCGCGAATTTCCTGCTCCCCAACGGGGGGATATTTCTCTATGCGAATGTACCCGACTGATCTGCTTTTTATGTGATTCAATGAGGTCATTATCAGGAGGTACTCGTATGTATGAATGACAAAATTCGGGTGAAAAAGCATGCATTCAACTTGCTTCTCACATTCTTTTCTTTTGCCTACTTCGAACTTTCACCGTACTTTCACTCGCAAAACTCAAGAGAAAGCATGGCCGGTCATCGTCACCGATGTGTCGTCTCTGTTATGACTATGGAAATGATGGTACAGGCAAAAGCTGCTTTTTTATCTATTTTGATTTTCAGGCAACCTCCTTTTTGGCTGTTAAACACAAATTCCCTGATTGAAATTCTAAGAGCAATTTGTATGCAAGGTTTATCACAAAAGCTGGACATGCATGCTCGGCGTCGGTTTCTATTTCTCTGTTTAATAGAAACTCTTGAGGGAAATATTCCCTATAGGCTTTGTAACAGTGACTGTTTGTTCACTTGGGATGTAGAGTTCAGATAGGAGTGAAGGCTGCATTATTAATGCACAATTAGATTTTCCATTCTAAATATTTACTGCGCTTGGATGGAAAATTCTGTTTGCGTGCATTTGCGTCAGAGTAGCTTGCCTTGTCATCAGCTGATGACATTCTCATGGACTGAGCTACTTTCCAGTATACGCGTGTACATATGCTACACATCTTGAATCCCATAAATTCAGCTGGTTGTCGGAGTGACTAAGAGGGCTTTGATAAAGTCATAGCATCAGAACGATTACGATTTTGCCTCGTTATTTCCTGGAGACTGTACCAGATTTTCATGACCAGGCATGAAAAGGCTCAACTGAAGCTTCAAGTACTTGAAGTACAATGAAGCATTCTCTGTATCAATCAGTGTGAGGCAGGAGGCTAACTGTACGAATCCTACCCATTACTATAGCAGCCATCGGTAGATGAAGTCGCTCTGACTATCAGTGTACTTTCTCCTAATCCTATGATCTTTCTTCACACACGCCACGCGTGTAACTGGTTATCCAGCTTCTAAATGAAGCGCTAGTGTCTCCCTTCGAGCTAAATTAAAGGTCATATGTTCACTATACTTCTCAATAACACATCTTACTGAAGAACTAACACTGATGTCTGCTGGTTCATGCCTTGCGTGCTACTTCAGTAATTGTTCTCATAACAACGTGTTTGTACGCTAAGCACACACGATGTGAAGATGATCATTACTCTATACACGGCACGGTCTTATCGATTCTCCATCTCTCCAAGATTCGTTTCTGGAAAAATATGGAGGTCATACATTTAGTGGGAACAATGGAGGTCCGACAACAAAGGAGATACAATTTGTAACTTAGCATGGCACTGGGGAAAGCAGTATGCAAAATAAACGCAGACTTGGTGGCTTGATGACGAACACGTCATTTGAAGTGTCCTACATATTTCACCTCATAAATGATCCTTTCATTCACACTCCAAGACATTCACATGCACACTAAAAATTATCATCTTTCTAGCACACACAAGCCGTATGAACACATGTCAACACAAACCGCTAGCATTTTCACCAGACTAAAAGCTTCAACCACGGCGCAAGAATTATTTCAAGTCCAACCGGCGAAAGATAGGACGAGAAAGGGAATGCGGAAAATCGATGCAAACTTAAGACATGCTTAGATCTGCTAAAATTCTCAACTTCTTTTTTCATGTGTGGGATATTCACGGTTGGAAATTATAAGGAAATTTCACGCTGCCGCCACCATCCTATAGCAACCCTCAAGTGTGAGCTTGAAAAGAGTATGAGGGCCCTGCAATCAGCTCCATCATCCTTAAGTTAAGCTAATCTTTCATGAGTATTTATTTTTGGAGCGATATGTGGAAATTTACTTTGATTCATGTAACGCAGAAACTCTGAGATGAGTAAATATGGTGAAAATTTCGTTAATGACAGCATCGCCCCACCAAGTAAGCAGACTTGTCCTTGCGTACAAATTCTAGCAAACATTCATCTTTGGTCATAGAATTTCACCACCCAAGTTTAACACAGCCGTAAATTTCCAGCTGGAAAAGAAGGAGGAATCCCTTACAGAAAAGTGAATGTGAACGAGACCCGTATTTTATCAAGCACTTTTGTTCGCCAAGATTTATGTCTAAATTTTCTAGTCTCTCTCTCTCTCTCAAAAACACGTACCTTATTGGAGTATATATGGGAAAAAAGTCCCATAGAATATGGAACTATATGGAAGAGAAATGGAGAATTTTTCACAGCAGTAACCATCAATGCAGTTCTCATCACCGTTACTTTTTTCAATAGGTTTTTTTTTTCTATGGCACCCATTGTCAAGAATCCCAGCATCTTGCTGACAGTAAGGAGCAGAGGAGTTGTGAAAAGTGAAGCGGTTGAAATTCAATATAAAATTGTCACAATCCCAAGATATGTCACGAGGCTACCATCATTTTGTCGTTAAATGTCCAACTTATGGGACAGTCGCGAATCCACGTTCTCAGGTACATACGTACTCAAACTCCCTGGCTTTCGTAGAATACTTGAGGGGCATTTTTCTTTGGTTGCAACCAAAGATTACGTTGTAAGTCTTCTAAAGATGGATAATCTGAGTAAACTTTCCAAAATTTTATTCGGAAATTGCCTGATTGGTTATTCTATAGTACGAAATGCTCGAGTTGACTTTTCGAGTTGTTAGCTTTGAATTTCAAAATAATTAGGGTAGAATATCCAACCAAAATGTTCGAACATGCAGCTGATTACGTAGTTTGATTAAGAGACTTTACTAGTAAGATGACCAGGCGTACAAAATAAATCCTCCCTTCAGGAACCAGGATGTCGAAGAGGTGAGCCAGCTATTGACAGTATAATCAAATGAGGGGTTCACAAGGAAGTATTTGCTCAGCGAGTGGTTTCATCATCGTTGCACAACCGTAAAGTAGGGCGTCTACGAGCAAATTTTTATTTCAAAGAAACTATGAAACTTGAAACTCTGGGATTTCAAGAAATCTTGAAACGTACAACAAATGTTTCTTGCGTGCGCCGACCTACGAAACTTTTCTTTGAAACTACCATTGAAAACCGCGTAAGCCATAGAGTACAGGAACGCATTGAGTAAATACGCGTCACCGCGCGGCGCTCCAATCAGGAACATGAAAATTGCAACATCGTTCCAGTTCATGAAACTGAAACTTTTGTTGCAGAAGAGTTTTATCGTGGACGCCCAGCTTAATAGTATCAAGCCCTGCTCAGCAAATCAGCAAAAACAACTAACAAATAGGAAGAAATATGGAGAATGGAGGAGAGTGACGAGCAAGGGAAAGAGGCAGTATTAAGCCAAAGAACAGATGGTAGGCGCGGTAAGGTGGCTATAAAAGCTTAATGAATTATTAACCACGCGACAGCATGCGCTAAACCATGGACTAAAGCAGACAGGCATTATTTCAAGGTTGTTCAAGTGGTAATGATACTAAATTCCCACAATGATAATGACGATAAGACTGAAGTATGTGGATCCTACACAGCGCAAGAAAAAAGTGCCTTTTTGCATTGAATCCTGCCAGTTTAATCCTGAAGAATGCAAAGAGTTGGTGCTGTTTGCTATCATTTATGCAAGTGGAAATGAGAGAGATGAAAGTTAGGAAATAAGTTTTTCTGCATGTGTACATCGTAGGCGAAGGAAGACTTGTGTTGAGAGTGAAAGTTAAAGCAATTGAGTAGCACTTTGTAACGTGCATGTGATCTCATTCGCCGCCTATCTTTTTCTAGGACTCCCTTCTCACGCGTCTGTTCCAAAATTGCATGCACCAAGTGATGTGTACTCCAAAGAAGCATGAATGACTTGGAAAGAGCAACTTATTTCTTCCTACGTGTGGCACCACGTAGCCAAGCCTTATAGCGCGCTGTAGTTATCATTGCTTCTGCCAACTTCTGAAACTTCTGTGCACTTATAGAGAAGGAAATGTGAGAAGTATAGGGTGACGAGCGCATTTCAACTAGTTTGCCAGCACACTTGAACGTTCTTGAGCACCATACCATTTATTCATAATTTCTTTAGTGTAAAATGCTCATACTTAAAGCTAAGAATTACTTCCCACCTTCTAGCAAACAGTCTAAAGGGTTATGGAGAAGCAGATTTGTGCTTAGCCGAATCTCTTATTTTATCCTGAAGCTATGTGAACAGTAATGCTATTTTAACCGAAGCAAATGTACCCTCGTACGCATATGAGCTTCATGTGTGTTAGTGAGTGAGTAATGTAAACGCTAATGCGAAAATGATTGCATCAGGCCGACTGGTAGGTAAAGTTAACTTAGTGGAATGAGGTTAAACTGTTCATACTGTCCTGTGCTAGTCAAACTTTTAATTGGTCAATTAGTCCTTGTTCTGGGCTGGAATTAATTTATACCTCGTTTCCCCACTGGTTCTCATGAGATTCGCACACGAGTTGTGTTGGAGATGACAAGATGTATTTTGTGTAAAGATATGAGTAAAAAGAGGTTAAAAATAGTCCAAGTGGTAGACCATGTTGTTACAAAATAAGTGGACATGGCCTCACCTGGTATAATTATATCTTTAATAATTGAAGCTTCATTATTAATCAGTCGGGAACGATAGGAGGAGGCTAATGGAAACTACAGCCTGCAGATAGTTCAAGGAAGTGTGGGAAGATGAGAAATTGGGACTAATGATGGAATGACTTGATTATCCGGCTGCCTTCCTTTTATTTCTGATACCAAGAGCTCTGGTAAGAAAACGAGCCACTTAATAGTTTGGATTATTTAGTCCCCACATGCACACAGTGGTAGTGTGACCGATCGATTCCATTGATTTGGAATGCTGCAACCAGTTCTACTCCAGGGCCTCTCATCTCTCTTTCGCTCTCCATCTCACTCTCTGATAACAATCCAGAGGCTGTGAACCGCCTAAAGAGGAGAAAGTCAGAGGTGAGTTGCTGATATTGGGGTGCAACTTGGTAGGGAAGAAGTAAAACTTTGAAAGCCGGCGGAGGAATCAATAAGGAATAAATTCACGTCACTTAAGCCATCGCCTGTCTCCTCCGTCTTGTCTTCCTCACCTTGTTCGCGTGTATCGAGTCACAGACTTCATAAATATGGTCCTCTACACAAACAGACATACTGAAATTCTTAGAGCGTCTTTTTATTTCTTCATCCTCAGCTCCAAATGTATCTCACAGAGAGACCCGAAGTCCACGGTTCAGTCTACGGACGAGCCGGAGAAGAAAGTGGAGGACAACCGATGGTTTTACTGGCGGTCGCTTAGTTTCCTAGCACAGTTTCCTTTTGGCTATGTTGCTGTGCAATCACAGATAAATAGAGGGAGGTAGATAGGGCTTTCTTTGCACAAACACCACAGTGGTCTTCAGTTTGAAATTTGTAGCGCATTCAAAAGGGGGTTTCTTTTACTCGCCGTCCTCTTACTCATTCGTAATCATTTCGCGAGTTGACAGAAACTAAAAAGAAGTGAGATGCATTTTTTCAACTACTTCAATTTCAAAAAGAAGGGCTATGGTACGAGTGTGAACGAGAAAATGAGCAGAAAATCCTAGACTACGTCCCTGGTTTGCGATACTTTCCTTTATAACCTCATTTTTCTACCGAAACTCATTGATCCTTATTTCAATACGTTCTGGCTCACACCCATCGGTGTTTTCACACCTTTTGTCTCGCTTTCGTATAAAATGCATTCATTCTTATTATTTTAGGGGTCATTCAGTAGCAACTTTACGCAAAAGCCCAGGTTTTCGCGCCCACCCATGTACTTCGTAGACAATAAAAGGTAAGTAGGAGTAATCAATGTAAACAATTCGAAAATTTTTGAAGCACCCCTCTATTGCATACTGATGATTTTATAACCAATACAAAATAGAGAAACATTTCAAGTTCCCGGTGAAATGTTGCACATAAAATGTATTGCGCAGATGTGAATCACCATGAAATAGTTGTGAAATGCTCTTTTCATGCAAGATTTCTTGCACTTGAAATAAAATAGATTACCTTTTTCCTTTCATAAAATAGTCATCCTGAAATAGTACTACTACTTCATTGTTTGAAGCCCACCACATAATGCTTCGGTCAATTAACGAGTGCATTTCATTAAGTACATCGATGAGGAGTTCAAGGCTGCAATAGAAGTTTCAAGCAATGAGTCTTTCAGCAATACTTCTTGCTCTAGTTTGAACCGGCCATTAAGTAATGCGAGCTGTCAATTAAAAAATATCAGCCGTCACTTGTATGTGATTTTTAGGAATCTGAGTTCCATAATCCTGCATGTTCAATTCATAAATTAATAAATCTCAGCACCATCAGTGGAAGTGGAGATATGAAGTTCTCATTCTGTCCTTCTTTTGCTCCTCATCCAAGAATATTTGTCTTCCGAGCGTGACAATAGTACATAATGCAATTGTTGGATACAAGTACTAACTCTGCATGCCATGTTGCAGTTAAAAATCCAGAAATCGAGCACGAGCTCGAGCTTGCTACTTACTGCAGCTTCCATCAGACTGAGATGGAGAGCGCAGTCATGCACGAGTATGCCATTATTTCGAGCTTATGTATTTCACTTAAGCCTGTTGCGATCACAGAGAGAGAGAGAAAGAGTAAGAGAGAGAGAGAGAGACCGCGCCTTCGCCTTCAAAGTAACGCTCACTATAGAAGCCTCCAATCAATAGTAACAGACAATGCGAGTATGGACTGTCGGCGTCTATGGTCTTAGTAAAACATTCATGCTCGGCCCTTCTTATGATCGCATTCCACACATAATGGTGATGATCATGAGATACGATATTATGTGATGGTCACACACACATGATAATGGTTACCCATTACTGTAGTATTATTGGTTAGTACCGCCGAGACGGGTGGTAGGGAACGCAGAGTTATTTGAATGGGTCCTTCGAGAACATTACGTCTACTGGAGCCTATAGTATAAGTGCAGGCGTGAGGTGCAGTGGTGGTCTGCGCGAGTGTATGTGAATTTCATTACGCTAGCAAATATCGAAGGTAGAGGAGCAAATGAGCTTTACATGAATTGAGCCGGAAATCGACGAGAGTCACTCCGCAAACTTTTCAACACTTTGGCTCACCAGGGTATTGCGGAAGCCATGGAAAGAGGGAGGTAATTTCTTGATTTTTGCATCATCAGCAGCAGCAGCATCAGAGGATGGACTGATTCAAGTGAAAGGTTTAGACCTGCGTCTCTTTCTGATGCTCATGTAACTGTGTGAGTGAAAGTAATAAGAGGAGGTTGTGGGACGGCTGGTGTGTTGGATGGCATTGAATGCCACAAAAACGCCGCCACTTGAATAGTAAATGTTGGCCAGTTGCTGAACGACGCGTTCTTGTGCAAATATGACAGTGCTATATGGTTCAGTGAGCCTCTTTTGTGTGGCTGTTAGGATAAGAAAGATACTTTGAGTGCGTCAGAAAATTTCATTTACTCTGCGTACCTTCTGTGAGGATATAGAAAGTAATTTTTCTAACGTTGTCATACGATGAGTATGACATACTTACACTCATGTTAGTATCTAGTTGAAGTAAAGTAGACAATGCAAGTTCAAACGAAATGCTTGATTTGACAAGAGTAGATAATTACTGAATTGTTGTATTCTGAGCCGAGAGACTAGCAGGAATTTCCACCATGGAGATGTAGATTTTTATGAGTTGGTTATTACCTTGATTGATTTTTAGAGTTCTAGAAACTATATTCTATACTTTTGATACAGAGCTGTGGCAGTAGTGTTCTAAGATAAAAAAAAACTTCTTGCAGCCTCGTTGTGAAAGTTGAAGGTACATGGCTCCGACATGCACATGGGTATGCATTCCGTTACTGTATCGTTATTAACTCAGAAATCCCCAATTATTGAACCCATAGACTATTTTACGTTATGGTACCTGAGATGATATATCACTCACGGAAAATTCCGAAGGTGTTGACAAACCGTAGTATAGTGAGTAGATCAATTGAGAACAACGAAGACGGCTTGCTTTACTCGTAATTTAGAATCAAACTAAACAAAATTTAATAAAGAAATTAATTTAAAGGAGCAACTGGCTTTGTGAGCAATTATAGCTTGGAGACAATCCAGACCGAGAATTCTAGCAAATAAATTATTTGAAGCAGGTACTTGTAGTTTCCCCCGAAGGATTTAAGCCTTGCAACCAATCCGTTTGCTGCATGTCACACTCCACTCTTTGCGTGGGTTACAAAGCTTAATTTCATAATCGCGACCCAGCATGTTACCTCACAGCCAATCGAAGTGAGCTACGAAACGAAATTCGCAGGTTTGCTAGCTCTAAAGCTCGCCAAATGATAAAGCACGTTGCTACATCATATCGCAAGTGTCTTTGATCTCTTTGTGTGGACAAATGATAGAAGAAAGTCTACTTCAAGATAGGCAGCTAACTCGCCTAACTATGCACGCATCAAAAGCGGTAGAGAAAGTGGTTATTGTTAAAGAAACTATCGGACATTGACTAATACCGAATGTGAAGTTCGGCTTCAGATCTGTGTACGCTTGTGTGAATGTGAGTTCAGATTGAATTCTAGAGTTTAATCCGCTCATAAAAAAACCCTTTTTTGCGCTGTGATTTGGGTATTTGGAAATGCGAAGGGCCTAGTACCTGGTGGAGCTCGCTTATAATAAAAAGATCATCTTGCAGTACTAAAGTTTTACTCAAAGTTTATGTAATGGAAGCTATGGTTCCTTGGAGTTGGAGTAATTGGGATCAGGACTGAGGCCACGAGCATTGTACGCGTGCCCATTTTTCGCTCTGATTAATCAACGTGAACCTATACTTCCGTAACTGTAGTGTACACCTTTTTCTCATGTTACTTACGTGCCATGAAGTCTTAAATCTCAGGCGCCCTTGGCCGATCTATCTATTAGACTGATTAAAAGGAATGTTATCCCGTGATCCAAATCATAATAACTTGTAATAAACTATATTGCACTGGTTACCTTTCCAAGAGGATACGCAATTACTGAGTAACTTACGATTCTACGAATTTTCCATTCGATTCTAAGTGTCGCTTTTGATCCTGTTGAAGCAATTGTCATAAAGAGTTTTAGCATTGGAGCTGACGAAGAGTCAGGAGTTCTACCAGAAAATTGCATGTATTGGTAGGACTGACCTTCGGTATCTGCCGCAAATGCAAGGCACGTTCCATCCCCTACAATCAATTTGGATTTTGAGCTTCGTATAGAATATGATTTATAGAGAAGCTTACATAACACCATATCAAAATTTATCGCAGATTCTGCGTCAGAAACTACTGATCTCGAAAAGATGGAAGCTATTGCATAGTGAAAAATTTTCCAAGTATTCTCTCTGTCCCAAACTCTGTAACGAAAGATTAAAAATCTTATTAGGGAAATCAGAGCGGGAACTGACAGTAATGGA
The DNA here is from genome assembly GCA_034698825.1 of Deuterosminthurus bicinctus. Taxonomy (NCBI): domain Eukaryota; kingdom Metazoa; phylum Arthropoda; class Collembola; order Symphypleona; family Bourletiellidae; genus Deuterosminthurus; species Deuterosminthurus bicinctus. The sequence goes on along the minus strand of JAQIWI010000258.1, from coordinate 27,025 downwards.
TGGCCGTCAGGGAAAAGAGTTCCGAAATAAGGCCGGGATCTTTGTTTCATGTACACTTGATGTATAGACTCCAAGGCTCCCTTGTACCATCTGTGGTGCTTATGTGCATGTCTCAAATGCTTGCAACTGCTCCACGTGAACAGAAAAACTTTTCGCTTCAAATTTCTTCCAAAATTCAATGATGTAGTTCCAAATTTAACCCCGTCATCAGGCAGCTGTCAAAGCTGTGAGTTGCTGTCCGGATGTGAGAAATATGTCTGTATATATTCCGACATGTTGCTATTAATTTGTCATGTAGTTATTCGTGGTCTAGTACGCCTATTCTTCGTTCATAATTTGTGCTATCCCTCAGTACTGTTCCGTAGTTACAGAGCAGACATAAAGTAGGGTGGGGACTGAAGAAAGAAACTCCGACGCCCTCCAAATGTAACTGTGTCCAAGTTCTAGAAAGCGAAGGAGATTCTTGCCGGAAGATTCTGGGGCATAGTCCTTTTTCTTGGTGGCAACAGAGCATAAATTCACTTGGATGAATGAAAAGGCTGAGGAGGTTCCATATTTACATTTTATTTGGCGCCTTCCCCAAGGCCCCAAGCCGAGTGGGTGGCAGAGTCAATAGAGGATACAGTAAGAGTCACAATTGGAGAAATATGACATCCGCTAAAGAGAAAGACTAGGAAAATTGCTTTTTCCTTTCTTACGCTAATAACTGACAGTAGTGGAAAGAGAGGAAGCCAGGACTGCCTCATTTCACAGCTGCGTAGCCGACAAATGGAGTGGGAGATAGTAAAAGCGGGAGCTTTCTTTATGTACTCTTTAAAACATGCTTTCTACAACCTTTTTACTCACCACCTCAACAAATTGACACGGAATACTCTGATATATTCCAAACTGTGAGCTGTGAAATTGTCATTAAATGCTCGATGTATATAAGTCTGTCAGCGGCATTCATCCTATAAGCTTCCATAGGTGTCAATGTACAGAGGTCATCCCTGTATTGACTTGAATTCGTTTATTTGAAATGCGCACATATCGGGGACGCACTGGGGCATATTTGCTGAAAAGGAAATACTCCTAGCAGTCGTCATTTTCTGTGACATGTGGCTTCAGGCTAGGATGTTATATTTGAGAGCAATGAAAGTTGAAAGTTGACAGATAAATATGGCCATCGTAATTGTGGCTTATGACTCTGGAAGGACACAGGACGAAAATGTAGTTTTTTATTCGATTAATTTACTGGAATGGTGGAGTAGTGATTGCCTGAGGTCATTTTGCTTCATGCAGGTCGCTGTTGTAGCATCATGCTAGGGTATTGTAGGAGTTTGCTACTACTGGTCGAAAAACTCCCAGGGATATTAGGAAAAAATTGGGAGGAAAGTCGGTGGAGACATGTAGGGGAGCCGTCAGGATGAAAAAATAATGTTCTCTCTCCATTTTAGCTTCCCTGCTACACGAGCGTGTGGAAGAGGAAAGAGAAGCTGGCCAGTTTCCAAAGATTCGTGTTCCTATCCCGGAGGATCCTCTGTCGTTCTCCTGCACAACGAGATTCATTGAATTTATCTCAGTTTTTGATGGTGGTATGGTGCCGGGGACTGGAAAAAGTTCTGTGGAAACAAAGCGTAAGCAAGAATTGACTACGCTGGAGTATACTCACGTCTGTAGGACAACTTAAACGTCAGTATTAAGGTATACCCTGCACAGGTTGTGGTTACTACTAAATAAATATGACCATCTTTAGTATAAAGAGCAACCGCATACGTACAAGAGAAAGAAAGGATGGCGGATGTACTGGGCGCAAGGACTTTTTTCTCAGCCTTATCTACCAGAAATCAACTGCTGATTATCTGGAGAAAGAATAGTAAAAGCTACGGAGAAACGGAGACATTTCCATTATATAGCTAATAATGCAAAGGATTATTAGAATGGATACGAGGACTGGACACATGAATGCTTTACATCCAAAAGGAAACCGAGGGTTTTCTCCTGTACCGTGTACAAATCTTGCCAGCTGTCTTCAAGTTTATCAGTTGTACGCGCTCGCCTTCCCCTCCATCCCTCCTATAGGTTCCTTCCTTTTCGTCTTAATCTTACAGCATTTTCTCCGTCTTACATTTCCCATAAAAATACGTGCACTTTTCGTATTTGCTCGTGGCTTCTTCCTCTGGCTGTAAACATGTACGAGTTCTCACCTACATTTCCTTCATGTCTTTGCTTTGTTCTTTGTACAAGTAATTTCCTTGCTGTCATCTCAGAAGAAGCTGGTTGCGAGAGCGACGTGGGTGTGTGACTTTCATGAATTAATGACACACACGTAGACAGCAAGTAAAACGCTGTCTGTGTGACTTCCCCGCCAGGAGTTCCATCCCAAGTTAGTTGTTCTATATGCTGAGTAGAAAGCTTGGTTTTCTAATGGCAATGTTCCTGAGTGAGAGCACTCCTTTGTAGCTCCCTGCCACCAAGGGAAAATTCTTTCCTCTTGAAGAATCTTCTGGGCTAATCCAATTACTGATAGCATAAACTGCCTATTTGAAACTTCTATCTCTTATTTTCTTCTCATATATTGCATTGATTTGTGAGAAAATAAAGTCATATGGACAACAACTATTATGATAATAATAATTATTATTGGGGACAAGGAAGTCGTGTAATTCTTAATAATAATATCCTCTGCCTTACATCCATGAAGCAAACTTAATCATATTTAGCAACGCGAAATTCTTTTACATTCAAAGACTCATGAGGCGGGATTGCGAGTCTCGTACACATGAAGCCGTCAGAGGAATGAGTGATGCAAGGGAAAAAATATGGGGGTAATTTATCATTAAACTTGGAACAAGGCCTTTGTCAGAGTAAGGCATAGAGATAGAGAGGAACCAGTGTTTTCAGCAGTTGGCTTCAGCACGGGTTGCTTTTTAGTGCTACCATGTAAATGTATACGCCGTCACTGAAGTAAGGGGGAAATGCTGTCAACAAAGCGGATGCACAGAACTATAGGTACAGGAGTTACAGGACCCTACTCTACTACTTCATTCCCACCAGCCTTTGAAGCTGGAAGAAGGTCGACATGATATGATTCTCCACAGTCTTCTTGCTCTATTCATTTAGTCAATCTGCACTATCTTTATTATGTGATCATGAGTAAAGACATGTGCTTCCTGTATTTATTCCTAGCGCCGTTGGCAGTGGCAAATAGAATACTAACTTTTACTTTCATTACTCAATGAAATTTACACTAGTAGGCACGTGGAATGCGTGTTAGCACGAGACGAGGGAAATTCTATACAAACCTAATGAATGACTGTATTATTCCTTTCATTGAATATCAGACAAGGAAAGAGGATGAGCAAAGCGACTGGACCAGAAGAGCATTTCTACGTGTTCGTGAGTGGCGAAGTATAGAAAATGTAGAACGAAAAAGAATCCTTTAAAGCCTGTGGGATCGGGGCAAATTCCTTCTGCCTTTTCCTACTCTCCATAGCGAGAGAGAGAGAGAGACAGAGAGGAAACTGAGCTCCGGTGAACCGTGCGTGATTGGCCGTATCAAGACAAGGTATTAACTTTAAGTAGTTACAAAATCTTTTGATACATTTTCTTCATGAATCCTCTTTCTTCTTCGCTTCAGCCGGTGACACTGCACCACTGTGTTCCTCTCGATAAATCTTAAAATTTTAGTAGTAGCAAGCCACCAAACTACTATAGTTTACTCTTTGTATTGGTAACAACGACAGTTTATAAGATTCCGTATTTTTTCTAACATTTCACGGAAATACAGTACATTAAGTTTGTGCATGCATTTACATTTGTTGGTTGCCACCAATTAAAATCTTCCTTTCCCTACAGCTCCCTGTTAGTATAGTGCAAGTGAGTGGTCCTTAATTTAAAGCTGTTCCAAATGTTCATGCAAAGTGGCTTCATTTCTCGATGTTGTTCACTCTCCATCTCTCCCTGTCTATGTTGCCGTGTGAGAATTGAATTAAACCTAAAACTTGACTAATACGCACGACAGCCCTTGTTAACTACATTTAGAGCCGACGAGCTGTTTCTACGTATGTGGTCAGTAAAAGTATGCCATGCTCAAAGATATTCCTTAAATTGTTTCCAGAATGACATTGCTAAGCGCCAAATGCTCACCCGGGCCACCATACAGTAGTTAAAAATGTCATGTGGACGAATTTTCCATGGTAGACGTCGCATGACTTCGTATCCGCGATGAGACTGACGTCCCTCGTATGTATGTATCTTTAGCTTTTTTGCAGTCATTACTTTGCTTCTAGAGACCCTACTAATGCTCGAATGTACACTGACGATGATGGATTTTGACATGATCCGGAATTTGAATCCGCTGACACCTTCAGCTTTCACAGGAATCCGAGACATGAACATGATTTAGCAGGAGTACAAGGTGGCTGTTGTGTGAGAAATCGGCTTGTCGCGAGCGTAAATCCTTAAGCAGCTTTTCTTCAGTTATAGTCGGAGCTATAGTCGTAGTAATGAATTTCCTCCCGCTGAATTTTGATTCAATGAGCCACAATCACTAATGAATTCCAAGGCTATATCAAACGATCTTGGTCTCTCGTACCGTACTAGGCAATACCATGGCGTTAGCCCCAAGTGATAATAATTGTTACTATGCTCCGAAGACTTTAGGTAATTCCTTTGTGTGTTCTCACAGCTACTTAACTGTGCCACCGATTGATAGAATATCAAATTGGAAGTTTCTACTAGGCTTGAGGCGTGGATTGGATTTCTCTACGTATCTCACATAATAACAAAACTCTTCATAGTTCATGCATACAGATGTATGCACGTAGACAGCCAGGTGACTTTTGAATCACAGCCGTCAAGATAATCATAGCCCAGAGGAAGAGAGACGTAGACGGTGTAGTGGTTGTTAGATTCCTCCACTACTAAATAATTCCCACCTACTCATGGGCGTCCATGAAAAATGTAGGAGAAGATCCTGGAGTTTAATAATGCGGAAATGACCTTATTTTCCACTCTATAGCACGTCCTCGGGACGGAGATTGTACAGCTCCATTGGTATGCTCCATGTGATCTTGATCCTATGGATGCAGTCAAGGTAATCGTTGTTGGATGAGAGCGGGCAACTGTTATTAGTATTACTATTGGACAAAGAGGAGGACATTGAATTTCCCCCCAATACCTACCACAATAGTCACAGTCAGTTACGTCATTACCACCTCAACTTATCCCACTAACATCTTCATAGCACGCCGAGACAGCCGAATCTCATTACATTATGCAAGTCTCCTTCCCCACCCATAGCTTTAAAAATCCCGTATAAGCTTAAAATAACAGGAGCAGACAGACCATTTGTGAGATTATGGAGCGAAAACAAGTTTGCTGAATTTGAAATGTGGGAGGGGGAAGGGTTCAGTAGAACTGCCATGGTGGGCTTATGCTTGCGTGTGGGATGAACATCATCTAACGCTATCAGCACGCCTATTTATGGCATACACCTCTCACTTTTCTCTTCCAGGACTCGAATAAGTATGTCACTGTGAGCTTTCTGCCGGCCAAGAGAAGGCACGTGCATGTTCAGTTTGAATGAAATTCAGTGTTCAATCTCTCGTTATGTTCCGTATTGTGAATCATTGAAAGAACTCTGATTTTGATCATTCCGGAGCAAGCTGGAGGTAGAAGACCGTATGACCACCACACCACTCGCTCACTGCACAGACAAGTTAGTCACATCGGACAGTTTTCCTCACGGCCAGTGAATCGAATATCGTGTGGAATGCTTGTGTCAAAGTGAAGCTAAATGCAAACATGTGCTTGTTAGATTAGAGCAAATGAAGTCTTTACCGCTCAAGTTGTATACTTTCCCTTCAGTTTGCAGTCTCACGGTGGAATTCATGCATTAAGTAGCACTTGAAGAGGCGAGAAAGAAAAGTACATAATGTGGCTGCTGACTAGAAAGGCATTGGTTTATTCGCTCAATATATATTTCTTCTTGCAAGCACCAACCAGAACTACTTCTCTTCGTTGTTTATCGTCCTCACGTTTCCCCTAGTACTTCCTTCCTGAACATAAAGCGCCACATTTACTGCCGATCATGCCTGTCTCCTACAATGTTGTTTCCTCCGATATTGCATTTCGAAAGGGCATATGTGTGCTTGTGAAATCGTTGGTAGTGCAAAGCTATATGTGTGTCGCATGAAAGTGAGATGTATGACAGTCTTTAGACTGTCGAATCCTCAAACCATAAGACGCATTCATTATGTCTGCACAGTGTAGCTCAGACAATTTTTCTGTCATATTCTCGTCATATATACCTTTTTCTACGTTTTACAGGCTCCGTCGTAAAATTTCCCTATTTCTCTTGCTGCTCCCTTACTCTTTCCCTGCAACTCCATTTTCATTGGCTTAGAAAATTTTCACACGTGAGTATGAAGCGAAGATCTCTTGCTATTTATTGATGGAAAATATATCTAGGTTTTTTTCGTTTGCCACTACTTCATACATAATCAATTCATTCCCCGATTAAACTTCATCTGATTAAACTTGCGATGATTATGCAAACAGTACCGTCTGTGCGGTCTCGGCATATTTTTGGCAAGCAGCCAAAATTGTAAATGCAACCATGGGAGCTAGTTTAGAGTTTGGCCCACGATCCACTGAGGGAATAAAGAAGACTACTCTCTCCACCTGATGTAATTCTCAGTTCATGAATTAGTTCGGGATGAGTTTGAATGAAGACATTGTGTGCATGCAAACAAGGGGGTGTTTCGTGACATAGGGTGCATAATAAGTTGATAAGGTGAGGATGATGATGAAGAGGTGAATGAAAACAGAACTCCTGCTATACTGCCCTTATTCATTCCAAATCTTTTGTACCCCTCGTGTGAGTGTGCGAGAGAGGGAGCAAGAGAGAGATGAAGTGTTCTAGGAGAGAAGTAGGTAGTAAAAATAATAAAGAGCCGCGCGTCCATGAGCCCCCTTCAACTGACTGAACATTACCTCATGAATGAACCATCATGTGTGAACAATAACGCAATACGAGTGTACTGCTTAAAATTCAGCGCCTTTTTACAAGAGATGGCTAAATTATTATTCTGGCTCATCCTTTTCCTCCTAACATGTTTGCTTAACTTTTTGCAACAACATTTTGAACAGTTACTTCCTTGTTGGTACACTATTTGAACATGAAAACTTTGTTTTAGGATGAGTAAGACGATTCATTCAGTTACCGAAGAACATTGAAGAGTCCCATCTGTTTTTCACAAGCTACTAACACTTGCTGTCAGGGAAGTGGCAGTGTGGTGTGTGCTCATGGTGTGGAAGTGAAAGGAAAGTTTCAATCAATTGCCGAGAAAATAAAACTTTGTTCCCATTGCTGTGGTAGTTGGAGAACGGAGAGTGGAGCATGAGAGCAATGAGATGGCTGAAGATAGGGAAAAATACAGTTAATTTGTTTTAATTAGTTCAAGTTTAGTCTCCTCGTCCTCTCATAGGCTCTCCACCCCTTCTCTTTTTCCCTTTGTCTGTGCTGGGTACCACCATCATAACACTGGATCCCGCCTGTAGTCATACCCCTGCTATTACTAGCTGGCCTTTCTAGTATGCTCCGCTGCCACACACATGCACACTAATAACACAACCATGCACTAGCTCAGGGCACAGGTACACAGCCAAGTATTACATTTACTCTACATGCTCCTTCACAAGTTTTCTCCTCATAGCCTTAGGTCTTTATTCACATAAACACAGACACACAAAAACGCATACCAGGAGCAGACATGGCATTAGCAATAACCATGTAAGCTTTTGAAAATTGCGGGGTTGTGCAACTGCTAGCCAGCAGTCAACAAGACAATGTTCCTTTTCTAAATGAACTGAAACAGCTATACACTCGCTTTAATGATGTTGGTAACTTTCTGTTGTTATTTTAATCCCACGCGGGACGATACCAACATGTCTAGCAGGAGAGAGATGGTAAGGTTTAAGACAGCCCGAAGACAAACGTTATAATGAGTTGGTAGATTTAGTTCTCGTCTCATTTAAAAACCAACAGATTTTCAGCACCACAGCTTAGAGGCAGGTAGAAAGGGGAAAACGACTTGTGATATTGATATTGAACGGTCACCGTTCTTCTCCCAATTTTTAGCTCACATTTAGAGTCACCTTCCGCTGATGCCGTCGTAATTGGTGTCAATCACATCCCATTTTTATTTCGTAATAGCACCATAGGAGACTTACAAAATTGTGAAAAAGAAAGGGAAAACATCAGCAGTAGTAAATATCCCCCGAGTCGGCGGCAGAAAGGTCGCGGGCGAGTGTGTCCCTCGAGATAGCGTTGAGGTTATAGCTAATATAAAAACCACTGGCACATGGGTAACATGAGACCAAAGGGCGCATGTATGGCGCACGGGTAACATGAGAACAAAGGGTGCATCCATGGTACACGGCTAGGCAGTTTGCGTTTTCAATCGTTATAGATACCGAATTGTTTCCGTTGCCGCAACTGTTTTTTTCCATAGGTTGTCATAGGAATTATAACGATTACGAGATTCAAATAACGATTGTTGATATTACGTGGCACAGCGCAAGCTCCCTAATATGAGATAGCACATGCATGGCATTTGACTAAAATGAAAAATAGCCCCCGAGTCGAGGGCAGTACAGACACATACCCTCCGAGCATAACTGTATGGCGGGTTATTTTTTTCGGAGGAAATAAAATATAAGAAGTTTGTTCCCAGCCAGGTTCATATCCATTGTGCACATCACCCCGCATATCATGCGGGGTCCGCATGATACTTCTCAGCATCAAGCCATTTCCCTAGACACCCTTGCATACCATTACCATCAGTTGAAGTTCTCCATCGTTACATAACCCGTAGTATTTCTCCATGCAGCGTCCCATCTAGCCTAGTGCTCTACAATTCATCAATACCCTCCACTCTGATCACCTATACCTAATTTTTCTGTCGTCACACAAATAGTTAACCACAAAACCACGATCAATATTTCCACACAGCATGACTTTGCTTCCACCACTTAAACGCTTCATGACGCTCCCTACTCTGCTCACGCTCTCTTTTGGGAAACATGGAAGAGCGTGCAGTATCCTAAAGACAAAGACCATTTAAAATGGACCTTCCATCAGCTTAAAAGTCACCTCCGTCGGAAAAATTTGCCGTTCCGTCGGGATCATTCACAATGCATCCCCTCAGTCGAGCTCAAATCACCTCTTCCGTCAAATTTTACTGGCGGAAGGCGAGTTGAACTGCTTTGCCACGCGTTCAACGAAACTCCAGTGCAACTTGGGCAGCAAAGAGATCCTTGAGCGCGCGCTGAATTAAATTTGTTCTTCCGTCGCTTGAATTTGCGTTGTGAATCGTGAATGGTATCGACGGAGCGCCTACATTTATGACGGACGGAATCTGACGGAAGGGGTCTCCGATATATATTTGCTTTCCGCCAAAAAATCAGTTTGAAAGAAGGTCCATTGTGAATGGTCTTCTCTATGGATTAAATAAAAAAATGTTTACTTTATGAACGTTTCCCAAAGAAGCCGCCCACCAAAAGCACCCGAGCCCATATGTTTCCCCTTATTAGTAAGTACCGCAACCCACCACGATACACATACGCATATGCATGACAACCCCCGACACATATGACGACACAGAAGGGATAACCTAACCCCTTTAGTATTTCCCAACATGCATCACAAAAACAGCGTGATCCCATTCCGCTCGCGCATTTTCCCTCATGTATTACCCCAACGACTTCAGCATGTCAACCCCCCCCCCCCCCCCGGCAGAAATGGCCCTCACAGCCGCAGTACTTGTCCAACCTACCCGCAAATGCTCAAAGGCTTATCTGCAGATCCTCAGCTACAGACTGATGCAAGTTTCACTGACATCAATCACCCCAAAGACCACTTTTGCGATCCCGCAGAAGCCCTCGAAAACAGCTAAACACTCGACGTGGGTGGCCACAAAGGTCCCGAGACCTAAAAGGACCGAATCAAGGATTCCTCCAGGTTCTCTTTGTATGAATCTAATCATCTGATTGGTGCTGTCAAATCACATTATCCCATCTCTTCAAAACTTCGATTTTGGCGGCCATGTTGGAATGTGACCCAATTCAGCTTTTTTACTCGGTCGTACATGCATTAGCATTGGAAGTGGATTGTAGCGGGAGTGGCGACCTCGGAATTTCACATAGTGTCCCATTTCTCTCTCACTCTCTCACATGCCTACACGTAAGTTAGGAGGCTAGCGTCAAGAAGATGCGAGAGTAGGAGTAATTTTCGCCCAAGCTCGGGTTACCGCAGTCACAGTTCCTTCCCCTTGTGCTCTTGTCAGTAGCTCAAACTTCTTGGGCATGTATTACTGTGGGAAGCTTATGATATGCAGAACATAGTTTGTGGTAAACTGATGAGCTTGTAATGAGTGAGTGTCTCTGCATAATGCAGAATAGAAATCAACAAGAGGGTGCACAGGTAAGGTAGGAAAGGTGAGCTTAGAGACCGTCTGGAAGCTTGACAAGAGCTTCTTCTTTGAGCTGTATTTAAATCAACTGGGTAGAGATCTATAGCGACTGTTTCCGAATTCGAAGCTTGAATAGGACTTTTCAGCCCCACCAGTAGTAGTTATCGGCGAGAATTCGACCTCTGTATAGACTTTGAACAGTCAAGTTTCAACATGATGACTTCAAAGATTAACCTAAGCTTAACTTATATTCATCCATCCATCCATAAGGTATATGTGCAGCCAAAAGTAATTCACGTAATTATGGAACAACTTTTTGTCTTTAGGGGTTACTGTTATTATACCGCCAAGACTTGAAAATTTCCACTATGATGTAGCTCGTGGTGATCATGGTTGCTGCGGTGGTGAAGAGGTGGGAGCTATTAGTGGAGTGAAAGTGGAGCAAAGTAGACATCATTACAGGGGAAGGATTTATCAAACCAGCTCAACTGTCCTCCTCTTTTTGCACCTAAAAACCCTCAGCAAGATGAATGCTTTCTATGTTCACCCTGCATTTCTCCTCATTCCTGTCCGACGGCAACCGCTCGTTCCATTTCATCAGCTTTCTCTTCCCGTCGTTGAACGCAGTGATTTCCAGGGGGTGTGTGGACGTCAGGTTTACTTGAACACCTAGTAGGCTGCATATAAGTTAAGAACGTCTACGGCAAATACAATGAGAATGGGCGTTCATGCGTAATAAATAGGATGTATGATACATCAATATCTCTTCAAGTACCCAATCAGCATGGAAGCAGGAGCTGACACTGAAACCGGTGTAACATTGCAAACTAAGGGTTTTAGTAGTGAGAAAAGTAAATTACACGGACGGTTTCTCTAATTATGATACTGCTCAAAGCTAATAATTGTTATGGGTGTGATTGGACCTGAACCCTCTCCACTCGAAGTCGCCTTACTCACATCAATAACACAGACGCTAAAACCTCTGGATAGACTCGGCAAAATCTCGGCATACCTTCCACTAATAATTTACGACTGACTGCTCCTGAAACTTTGATCTGAATATTTCATCAAAATAGAATATGAAGTTTACTTATGGTGAATGGCGAGGGATCGTGAGTATTAGGACTTTAGTATGATACAAACCAGGTTCGAACAACAAATAAGCACACAGACAAATGCCACCGATGAGAAATACACAATAAGGATGAGCCTGACAGTGATGCAATTCAAAATGGTAGCAAGGACATTGAGCTGTGATAAAGTGGGATATTTGACAAGGCGGGAACCGTGTTTCTCTCTCCCTCATTCCCTGTGCCCATAGTAAAGCCATCCAGGGATCACTTAATACATAAAAGGCCCGACGAGAACGACAACTGTCTTAGCGGTGAAAGACGGGCGGAAACTTGACTAACTTTGTTTTTCCGTCTATCTCCTTTCCCTTTCCCGTCACTCTTTCTTCTTCGTCTCCTCCCTGTATCCCAAAGAGTTAACGTGAAAAAATGACACTGGGAATTCACAACTCCGATCCAATCTATTGTTTGCCTCCGTCACGTCATCATCGCTGTCATGGCAAGCTTGACATGCATGCATACATGTGTACAAAAAAACCGGGCTGGTATCACCAAACACCAAGTTATTGTTCCATCTTTGGCCAGTCCACATTCCCGTCGGCCGAAATTGATATATTGACTTACAGCATCAATATTAATCTCGTCAAAGAATCTAACATCATTATAAGTTCCTCACACTTGCTTCCATGAACACTGAAAGGATGACACTGAAAGATGTTGTAAACCCAAATGTGTAAAAGAATGCGCCCTCTACTTGTGTGCACTACGGATAACTTGTAATAGCATACATCCCACAGTTAAATTACGAAGCTCACATTATTATTTCATTACCCATATGTCCTTTTTTCATTTTATTACTATTGAGGTCTTTATCGTGATATGCGAATTTTCAGGGTCCCTGAATGCACACCCGGGATAAGCATTTGCGAGATATGTAGCTATCAGTAAATGGCTGAGTGGGCAAGAAGTAAGAGAAAGTTTCACCTGACATACTTTTACCGTCTACATTTGTTGTACATTAGAATGATGGAGAAAAAATGCGGCAGCTTACCTTGTAGAATTTCCTAGTATTGTTATTAAATATCGCTTGGGAAGAGTAGTTATTATTGTTATGATGGAGGACTTCGGATATCGAGTAAAGCATCCGCGTCGTCCTCGAGGTTTTCGGAGAAATATATTCGGTGGTGCGTGGTTTCTTGTGTTGATCTACTGTAATTTATTGTACATCTGTTTTAATTTTATAGAAATCCTGGAATTCAGCTGATTTATATGATATTATTTAGATGTAGAACATGGAAATATGAAGGAAAACACCCCCGTATTGGCTTTATTCTTATTATTACTCTTATAGTGCACAAGGAGTAAACACGAAAGGAGAGACATAGAGCGATACAGAACACATTTTGACACACGTACACGCATAGAAAAGCTTGCACACACGGACGTGTTTATCCCGTCTCCTTTCCTGCAGCTGAACAAACAATAAATAGGACAAAGGAGCACTCAATTTCTTCCGTTGGCTCTTGCCGTTTTGATTATTATATTTCCGTGGAGTGGGTCTCAACCGTATTGTTGAGATGATGAGACTGAAAAGGTTGACATTTTCCCATTGCTATTCGCTCCTTCATGTAAGGGAAGCTGGCAGAAGTGCATAGTATATGTGTGCTCTAATGTTAGTAATATTCGTAGTTAGCTGCAGCTGTTGTGAGACTAGAGGATGAAGATGGTAGACCCCGAAAGGAAAGAAAAGGAATCCAGTGAAGTGGTAAGTTTAGCCGTATGGAGTTGACTATTAATTCAGGTAAACTCTGCGGGTCGCAGTTGTTTGCGCAACAATTTCCCACTCTCTTTCTTTCCTTTCCTCTATGTTTTGACTTCGGATCCTGTTCCACCTTGTTATCTCCCTTTCAGTTGCTTTCTTCCAAAACCTGTCACTTCTCACTGTTGCTGGCATATACCAGTATACACACAGGGCCGGAGCTCCACTGTCGCCTTTCAGTTACGAGTTCTCTTCGATTCTGTACCAATAAAAGTGCGTGCTCAAGTGTGAATTGCATTTGCTGGAACACCAGCTACGTCACGTAATCCTATTTACACAAACTTTTCCTCTCTGCAACGTATTTCCAGCTTACAGTTGTGTATATGAAGTAATCAATCACTCCGCAGTCTGTGTGGCCCACTCATTTGAGTCTTTCATTAAAGTAGAGCTAAGATTTTTCACGGCTTTCATCGCTCTCTTCATTCCAAATCCACCATGACCTCCCTGGGCTAAGACGATGATGCCACTTTTTATCTTGACAGCGTCCATCATGCCCCTCGAATAAACTTTCACCTACGTAGTAGATTCAATCACATTTCTTCAGAATCATCAAAGTATTGTTATGACTATTCACTGCGTCTCACACTACTACGAGGCAGAGACAAATGTCGTCGCTTTCTCGCAGATCATTACCCGTTTTCGGCCAATAATAATTTGCGAAGGTCTAATGAAATTAGTCCAAAGCTTTGATGTTACCTTCCCATGGTTCACTGTAGATGGATAGGGTTAGAATGCATACAGGCATGAAATTTTGCTTGAACCACAGAGCGTGAGGAATCTTTAAGGGACTAATGTTGCTATTTTATCATTTGTCTCACGTAGATCTCGCTGGAGGAGGTAACACAGTTCCATTGTAAAATTGGGACCATTCTTACTCAACCTCTAAGACGCTGCCTCATGCGTACGGCTCAGAGAGAACATCTAAGTGTTATTAATACCAGAGATAATAATGATGAAATATTAATGCACACGCTCACAAAGAGACATTAGGTAGGCCAAGGATAACAATGAGTTTTTATGAGTTAAGTCATGTAGCGTGTTCCACTACTTACACTGCTAATTTTAGAGCTTTCAACCACCAGGAGTGGTGTAGTCTCCCTTTCAGCAAGTCTGATGGACGATGATGTGACGGGGATAGACTGGGAGGAAAATGAAAATGTGCTGTATGTCACAGACTTGACACATGGTGATTATCTAATGTCGCTTGAGAGGAGTAACATGGGACGAATATGACGTTCACACATTAGCCGTACACATGGAAACACAACTTTCGTTGCTCCTTAGGAAATGACAAAGGTGAAAAGGACGATGAAGATGCACGATGACAGCATGGATGAAGACGACCAAGAAGAAGACAGCTTGAAGAGGAAAAAAGTGATGATGCTTCAGGATGAAATTCTTCTACTGTACCTCGGAGGAGTATTATGTGAGTGTGATCAAGAATTGATCGTTACTTCTATATTTGGTCACGTATTACGGAATTTTATGAAGCAGACGAAGTGTATTACCTTGAACAGGCCGTACACAGTCTCTCACACACGCTTTCACATTCAAACCTGCCACATATGCAATCAAGCTTGTTAGTGTTTGGGGCTCACAATTGATACACAGCATACGCATTCAGAAAGAGCACTGTTCTAGTCGTAGCCTACGAACAACACGAAAAATCTCGCCAACACATCGTCGTGGCAAGTTCTTTGCTCTTTCGCAGCAGCCCACTGTAACATGCAGGGTAGAGATGTGCACTGAAACGTGTCTCTGAAGTGTATATGCTTGTGAGATTGTAATGATAAACTAGCAATGCTGGGTCACAACAATAAAAAATTCTATTACTAGAAATATCCGAAGAGTTTTTGCACTAATAACCGGCACTAATAACCAGGAGACACTCGCTTTGGCACAATAAAACTGGCGAGCATAATAACTAGTGTAATTTTGCTAGGTACTCCAGCTTAAATGTTCGCTGTGAGTCACTCCATACGCGGAGTTTTTGCGCCGGTCAAAAGTCAGTCAACAAAGATCGAGCCTATAAAGTCGGTCCAAATTCCCAAGTTCAGCCGGAGTAGCGTGGTTGACTGCACGAGCGTGAGCACTTCTAATGACAAGAGAGAGACAGGAAGCTAGAGCCGCTCAGTGGATCCCCTCCGTCAACCTGGGCACAAGAGGAAGAGTCTGTATTCTGATTCTTTCCCACTCCAAGTTAGCAATGGCAAAATCTTTTCGATCCTCCACCAAGATCCTTTTGGTTACACGTCCTTCACGCAGTCCACGTTCCTCATGCCAAGCCACAGCAGTTTTATTTGTAGACTTCACTCTTTCGCATTCACACACAACTGTTCATACTTCCTTTTCCTGTTTTACAATGTGTGTGCACAATGGTCCCCGTACTTCTCCCACACAACAATCTATCCGGACTAGCCGTACTTAAATGAGGAGTAGGGAAAGTACGGACGTAGCCTTCGGTCCAACGTATTCCATGTTAGTGCATGGGGCGAAATTCCTATATGCCTCCGCGCAGCAGCCTTTCTCATCCAACCAGCAGCTGTGGCTGAGGCACACAATCCAGATCTACACACACGCACACAATAAGACCTTCCAGAATGAGTCTGAATGTAGAATCTGAACTGGAATTCGCAATGGAACCGCAGGTAGGAGAATCCTATCGTACTTCTATCAACATCCACATCTTCCTTCTCCTCTCTCCAAGAATAAACTATGGTAAATTGGCTCATTTGAAATTTTTTCGAGCCCTAATTCATTCCTAACGCTACCAATATCCGCTAAGGTCTATGGACTAATTTCATTCACCGTCGCACTCTTTCCATGGCCATTGCTCTGACTACGGTATTTAATGGCAACTAGCTTGGTGATGTGATGATAAAAGCCAGCCGTGAGAGTGTGGAAGAAAATGAAGCTGAAGTAAATGGAAAATATTTTCACTTCTCTTTCCCCCTTTCTGTCTCTCTTTCTCTCTCTCTCTCTCTCTCTATCTCGTCATTCGTCTGCATAATATGTATTTTTCCAGACATCGGCATAATCCAATTACTAGACAATTCCCATGGATGGTGGAGGCAAGCTGCATAGAGGAATGAGATGAGCGGGAAATGTCATGCTCTTTTAATCCCTTTGCGCAGATTCTCTCTCTTCATATGTCATCATTATGAAGTCCTACAAGGTGTGTTGTTGGTAATGATGCTGGTCAGGGTAGAAACTGGTCCGGCTGACGACGCCTCAAACATGTTCATTTTGCTTTCTCTTTGTGGACCCTGGTTGTCTGATATGGCAGTGAAAGATGCTACCCTTGCTGCAACAACATCATAATACATGACAGATGGAGCTTTTTCAAGCCGCTCCCAATGATAGAAACTCATATCGTAATGATAATTCATACACCCGTTAGAACAAATAAGCTATGCACGTGTCGAAACCATTCGTACAGCAATAATAATGCCAGCATTGGTTCCTTTTTACGTGCTTTCGCCTCTAGCATCCAGCATGTTTTCCGCCCAATAGTAATTTCCGCTGTGCGGAAACCCCAAGGAAGCAATCCTATGACATTTATTGCAAATTTCTTCCTGAGCTCTTAAGTAAGGGAGCCCCCGAGTATGTGACATTAAGAGGATTATGTAATAATAGCGGAGATTCCGGGTGCGTAGGTGAGTGACTTTTACTGGTGTTGATTCGGAGCATGTAGGGTGCATAATAACATCCATGAGCTAAAGCAAAGATCTGTCTAGATATTGTGCATGTACATGCACTAGGCAGACCATGTTGGATGCGCGTACAAATCACGATTCTGTCGTACACATGAACTCAAAGCATGCTCACTAATAATTATCAGAGAAAACAGAATGACTTTGGTGAGTCTCGAGTTTGCTGCCCCTTCTTCTCGTAATTTTTCTTAAAGGAAGATTGAGAAACGAGATTTCAGAGTGATGCCGCAACATAAAACTTATGGCTTTTAACGCGTTAGCGCAATAGTTAAAATAACTATATCGGATAAATGGGAATAGGAAGAAAGAAACAACATGGTAAGCCCCGAGTACAAGCAAGGTGAGAATACGAATTACTGAAAAATATTCAAGTACCATTTTAGAGCCGAAAAAAATATGCAGAGGAACGTGATATCCCTATGATACGTATAACTTGAGGGTTTGAAGATCTCCTCCGCCTGATCCCAAAGAACTGTCTCCAAACCCCCGGTAAATTTTGTAGCTCCTTCCGAAATGGCGTTCTAAGTAATTTATCTACAGCAAATTCTGAGAGACACAGGTCAATGTGGTGGATTCCTTTATATTTCTGTCGTTTATGTCTGCGAGCTAACCTGTACGAATAATACTCACGTCAGAACAATAGGTAAAGACTTTTACTTACATTGAAGTGGAAATGAAAGCATGAATTAGACTTAATTTCTACCAGGAATTTTATTGCTGTCGCTAGCTAGAGAGAAGTATAGAAACAAGTAAATTAAACTGACATTAAGTAGATGAAGACCAGTTTTGTCACGCGAAAAAGTACCTGTCTCTGCGTTCAAGCAGAAAAGTCCTATATACTGAATAAATGTTGTGCTTATGCAATGACAGGCAACGTGAGATATTCTATAACACTGAATTTCTCTGTAATCCCACTAAATTAACTCTAAAATTCAGTACAAAAACACGAGCTTTCTTGTACTGTTTCACTTGAACGGACTCTTTCTCATGAGAGCCAAGTCATATTTCCACCATGATCGGCCTGCCTCACATTTTTATTATACAACATGCCCTACTCTGGTCGGACAACTACCACGTTAATTCATTGCTACCAACTCAACGACCTTGTATATACTTGTTTGCGTATTTCTAGAAGCACAATTTACATAGAACTCTCCAATGGATGAACGTATGGCTCAAGCGTGGTGATAACATATCAAGGAACAAATCAAGTCCGAAATGTGACGCTCAGCTTCCTTCACACGCAGCACCCGCTTCTTCCAATTCATGATCAAATAATGCATCAAAATCAATGTCATTCACTGAGAGGAAAACACACCTCACTGGGGAAATCAAAAGCCAATTCTCTTATCGAAAATCGAACGTGGTTTCTCCTGTAGGGAAAGATATTGATTTCAGGTCATCTCATCACGTCTAGATAGTGAAGCTATGGAGTGTAAAAAAAACGGCGCGATAGAAATGAACTGCGGCAACCTCTACGTTTCGATGTCACACAAAGTGACTTCAGACGTACCTCGGAAGGAACTATATTCATGAGTGGACGCTTGCTAGACTTACACGATCCCATCTATTGTTTGTAAAGTTGCAAGCAGATATACATGTACATGCATATGCATAGGCGGTTGGTAGTCACACAAGCATAAACTGCTTATATCCATTCTCTTGGCCTTCCTCCATCTCCAAAAAGTTAATGTGCTTGAACAGAAAGTATTGAAGTAATCTAGAGATCTGAGTGGCATCAAGTTCCCACCACAAGTTAGGTTCCCTATGTACACACAAGCGAAGGGATGAACAGAGCAAGTTTCCCTTCACCACTACAAACAGTTTTTGCCAAAATCTTCTGAGTGCATTTTATTGGCCGCGCCCGGTAGAAAGAGTAGAGCGACTTTGGTAAAGTTGGGTTGGGACCGGAAGAATCTTCCTTTTTTCTCTCGCGTGTTATCCCTTTCTCCGAAGTCAGAGTGACTGAGGAGAACCCTGAATGAATCAGCTGTAAGAGGGCTCCTTGTTTTGCCTTCTGAAGGGATTGAGAGATGTACTCTCCGTTTAATATGACAGCTATGTCGGTGGTAGGGGTACATGTGACTCGGTGCAGGTCTTGCTGTTATCTCTCTCTCTCTCACTCTCTCTCTTTGACTTACACTCGACAGACAGTCGAATGGCAGAGGTTCTACTATATGCACTGTGACAGAGAATGATTTCACTAATGGAGCAAGGTTTTGCATACATGCAGTGTACATGCAATTGCATGTACACAATTTTTTACGTCAGGGATTCACATGTCCAGATAAATTTACCTGCCTGCCGGTCCATTGAAGCCTCTATCTTTCGTGAATTTCCTTTGAAGTGGCTCATCTTCGTAAGAGGAAGAGCGAACGGCAAAGAAAACGTGCCCCTTGTAAATCTACTCTAGGTGTGCCTGTGTATTGCAAGACTGTTTTTACGTGAAGTCCTGAACGGATTTTTTATCAATCGCTACAGTAGCATACATGCGGACTTTAAAAAGTACTACAGACATGGAAGTCCACACCAGAAGGAGAAACATCACATTTTTCATCACGTCCACCAAGATGAGGGTTTTGCATGAATTTGCAGCCACTATCTAGCTGTTCTACATCTTCTTTGGCCGTCCTATGCCGTATCCGTGAGGACAATTTTGATGTGAATTGGCGTACGTAAAGGTTCCTCGTTCAACAGACGCGTTCCCCACGTTCCTTTTATACACATTTCTTGTCAATGCTGCAGCGGCAGTGGTACTACAGACACGCGTTAGAATGGAACAAGGGGAAATTTCGGTTTATTTCTTTTAAAAGAACATGTACTGGGAATGTATAATATACTCGTCTGACATATGTTCATTCAGTGTTTGTAATGTGTGTGTGTGTCCGCCTTATACTCCTTCTCTCATTCTTCAGCATTGCCCCTATTCTTGTCATCATCACAATACTCATCTGGAAGAAAGGCAAATCCTTTGGAATCAGCACTCAAAAAGATATGTTCCTTAGTTGCGCGCACCAGCTCTATCTGTCCGCGTGGTACGTGGAAGAAAAAGAGCCTTTAAATAGCGGCGTATGCCAAATGAACCGGGAAAATTCTCCGCTACATACAGCAAACTTTGTTCCTTTCATGAACCCAGTAGATATGAGAGCGCCGGAAAACAATTTTTTCGGCCACATATGGTCTTTGAGCAACGAACTACATTACATACAGCAAACGAGAGGGATGTTGAGGTGGGAAATGTAAGGTATTGGAAAAGTAACCGTTTTTTCATACTGCCTGTTCAATAATTAAAAATCTGTCCCCGCGTTTGCAGATGACGCAAATGAGGAGACAACGAATTCATGGATATGACATTCGAAGCTAATTCTAGCAACTTGCTTCAAGCAGGATGAAGGATGGCGGATACAGGTAGAAAATCACCACCTGGAGGTCATTGCCATCAGGGCGGCTGTGTGATTCGGTAGGATCTCAACTCACTGGCGTCATTCTGGTTGATGAATCTTGGTATATGCTGAATAATTACAAAAGACACATTTCCCCAACTCCTTCTTTCATTTCCGTCCAATGTCCTCGGGTAGTCATTTCTGCAAAAGAGATGTGCTGAGATTTCACCAGCCACAATCATAAGCCGCGGAGGATAACAGGTATACTGAGATATGCTTCTGTAGAAAAGTAGAGAATTAGTACGAGGGCATGCTACTATTAAAAGCTGGTATTGTTTGTCAAGCGTCATAGACATGGGGAATAAGAGCAAATCCCTCATTGTTTCGTCGTCATAGTCATAGTCATTACAACGGGAACCTACGTAGTGACCTACTACATACACATGTAACCATCTCCCAAATCTTTGTTCAGTCATCCGTGTGATCATTACTTCATATAGTGGCAACCTTTCTAGGATCACCATTTATAATAATTTATCCTTTCGTCAGCGATATAAGCAGTGGATAGAAGAAAGCAGTCTGTTTCATTCAACGTAAAACCGAAGCTAACCCAAGGATTATACTGTGAGAGGGATGATTATTTGAGCAAGAATGATATTGTGGCAAGTAGTAGATAGCAAAGATGAAAGGCATCATTAGTGAGGAAAATACAGTGCGGGATGGGCGGCAGAAAATCATCAGGATGTGGTCAGCAGTGAGAAATAATCCATTTGCAAATCCAGTGTAATCCAAAGCTGTGGCTGTTCCAGGAAACATCGTGTGTGCCTGCCTAATACATCAAGTGTAGAGTGCACTTGAGGGCAGAAGAAGGAAAAGGTGGTGCAGCTGGTTACCGTCCAAATGATGGGAAACAAAGTTTCCATGGGCCAACTTCAAAGGGAAAGTGCAATGCGGCGAATGAGGTCAACATTGTGTTGTTGCCCAACACGAGACGACTGTATTTGAGGCGTGAATAGTCTCAATCGACATCATACTTTGGCCATACCAATTTCCAATTTTCTGTTTCCTCTGTTCAGTGATAAGACAGTGCTTGCGGGGTTCGTATTGCACTGAGGAGACGACAAGGACGACCTTACAGTTTCTAATATAACGAGACAGGCTTAGATGAGCAGGTTGTCCTAAAAGTTGCCTCTATGGCGACCGAAAAGGGTGTACTCGGAAATGTTCATTCCATTTGGATATGGTAGCAATAACAAAAAAAAAAGGACTTGACTCGAGGCAACTTTACCCATCTACGGCTTGTTGTCTTTGTTGCCAAAACAAACGGAGTGGTTCAGACGTGCTGAAGAGAGAACTATCCAAAGTAGAGTTGGAGATGCTTTGCCTGAAATCTGCTGGAGTCGGATTTGTTTGACGTACGTACTATGAGATTTAACTCTTGCAAACTTCATGCGTAGCCTATCTTGTAGTGACAGCAGCAAAGTCTACTCCTTCCCCCTTAAAACGATCATCACTTTAAATTGAGGACGAGGAAAGAATCAAGTTTTTCTCACTGAATTTTCCTAATAGGCAACATCTGACAGTGGAATCCCTTGGACACTTCTACCAAAACTTTCAAACACAAGCCGCACTAACAGCAGCAGCACAGCAACGACTTTCTCACTACCACTCCAAAGCCTGCTCAGGGTTTGTGCTCTGTCTCACACAAAAGGGAATATAAGTGTGCAGTATGCTACTAATGTTGTTGTAGTGGCTAAAGAGGACGCACATAGCGCACTGGTTTCCTCCCTGGAGTACTCCCCATTTGATCCATGAGAGAAACAATACTCGTATTTAATACACGACCATGAGGGTTTCCACTTTCACAAGCTACGAGAACCTGCAAATTATTGCACCAGGACCAATAAATCAAGCCCATGGGGACGCTACACAACATGAACAAATGCGATGGCAACTTTCTTTAATGGTGAAAGGCAAAACTTATGTGAACCGTTCAATTTTTCATGGTAGCAAATCACGACTGGAGGGATGAGCAGGGGTGGACTTAAAGTGGAGATGTCGTAATAATTATCCACGGAAATTGTAGCTTCACACCGCCTAATGTCATATACTCTTCATCATGTCAAGTATGTTTGTTTTCTCCTTTTGGGCACACAGTAGTTTGTGCTTAGTTTGCACAGAGAACAGATTGTAAGTAATGTAACGGCTCTCTTATTTCCTCGTCGTACGTCTTCCAAGCTTGAAGTTGCACAATTTGTTTTTAATATTTTGAGTCAAAATTTGGTAGCCATAAATGAATACTTGATTGAACTTGTGTGTTGTGATCGCTCACTAACACAATTACTTAAACGATGTAATCACATTTTATTTATTGGTGACAACAATTACTACCATGTTCCGTGCATAAACATCGGTATGTACTCCTGCTATAATCGTACTATTAACTCATAAATTGTCCCTTTGATCAACAGCCTTGCACTGTGAGCTGCGTGAATACTTACCTCCACATTTACTCGTGACGCAGCGTCAAGTAATGGCTCAAATACTGTTTATACCCATTGGTCTGGCAGGATTCATTCTATTCCGCATCATTGGGTCACAACCGAGTTTAAGAGGAACGCACTGTTTCCTTACACTGTAATTAATTGTCATGGTTGAAGTAATTCTAAACTGTGTGAATATCTGTGCTCAATGACTAGCCTTGTAATAAAAGTATTGTTGGAGATATTAAAACTGTAAAACTGAATGAGATGTGGATTTAAGTATGAAACAGTAAACAGATCCGTGTAAAATAAAGCTGCTGTTGTTGAAACTCATGCGAGTCAGTCTCGTGCAATTTCAGGCGTTCCACAATGCAGAACTGATATGTTTCTTGAAGCCACGATTCTTCTTCCTTCTCCAACTGGACGTTCATTAGCTACAGGATCATTGACTAATTTTTTTCATGGAAATACATGCTATATCTTCATCCTTCTCCATCAGGCCCTGTTGAAAAACATGAGCATCATAGCATTAACAGTTTAAAAGTATGTGAAAGTGCTCTAAAAAGCAACTTGAGACCTCCGTTGTTCTCAGAAAACAGTAACTGTCAAACTGTGAGCACCTGATCCAGTCACGTTGCTCTCAAGTGCCCGTATGTCATTGCATTCAAAGCCCAACGTTTCTCATGAACAAAATACAAAGTCCAGTCCAGCAACAAAAAATCCAGGCATGGAGCCATGAAATACGAGCACAGAAGTCTCTCTTTTACAGTATACAAAGCGTGGGCGACATGAATACACAGTGATGTCAAACTACTGCTAGTTAAGGTGTTCGCGTTGAAACAAAACATCAAATGCTGTGCACAAGGCGTGTGCAAATTAACGACAGTGGATTCAGATAATAAAACTGATGATCAAACAGAAAATTAAGTGCAGCTAACACAATTCTAGCTTCGTTATTATTTCTCCAGAGTTAGAACATTGAGAGAGCACAACATAAGTACACTGCAGCAGTACAATAGCACACAGTAGAATTGACTACATCAATACATTAATCCAGGCTCAAGTAGGTCATGAGATACATAAATGATAAATCGGCATCATGGTACTTCATTACGTAAATTAAAGAGGAAATAATGACTGAAATTATACGTAACTTAATTCGCATTTGTACATTGATACATATTTCATTTTACGTATATAAATTCTAAAGTAGCACCAATAGTGTCTGAGCGACATTATGCAATTCAAAGACCTAATAAAATGCACACAGGAGAGTAGGTACACGTGAAGAGAAGTTACTAGAAATAGTAGGTAATATATTGAACATTAGGCACAGCTCTGCAGTGTACACCAGAGAGTATCCCTCCCCTCCCTCCACTAATAAAAAGATTTTAACACAAGGTCAATCTGGTAAGTGATGACTGATGACTTCAGTGATACTGCACCATTCGACATGCACTCGAGACGAATGCATGCCGACATTCACACAGCTGAGACAAGCTCTCTGATACCAAATAAGAATGCATCATACGTACGTGCTCAGTGCAACTTACTAAATGTGTATGGTCTCATATTACTCCATGTGCTATCTATGAGACTGCTGTGTCATCATTGGAAACACCATTTTCTACCGAAGAGGTTGATCACGCTATACGCAACAAAGCTGACAACTACAAAAATAACCTTTCCCACAACTTAGCACTCATAATACACATGACAGACACATTCTGTATACGACACAGACGCCTAATAAGAACTGACCATTCGTGATTTACTACTATATAACATTTCGTGTAAAAAAATCCATCAATTCATTCAGTCGATAAGCATATGTGGTCCACAGTTGAGGGAGGAGTCATACCATGATCTGCTAACACTTAAAACTACTACTGATAAATGCTTCGCACATGCACAGGCAATGGGCTCACGTAAATACCATCTGATTTCCATCTGTATTGGAGTAAAAATGCCTTGATTTAACATGAGATTATCATACCCTTGTCTAATCTGTTCGGGTTCTTTCGTTCTTTGTCCATTACTTGTAAGTATCTATGTGATTTTCTAAGTTCACATATACAGAAAAAAATAAATCTTTCAGCCACAACTTATGAAAAAATGCAATGCAGTCACAATGTTTCCGAGCATAATCAATCAAAATAGAAACTAAAATATTGGCTACACTTTGATATATATAGAGGCCAATTACCCTTGCACATATTGTTAAATGATGCGTCGAATGCAGACTAAATTTGTGATGAGCACGACCCACAATCCCCTTTGACCGCAAACAATATTTGCTGCCAAATCTACTTCCAGACTTGGTTGAACAGCTCCATGAACGAATCGTAAATCATGAAGGTGATGGCAACATCCAGACAGACTCGACTCAGTCGTGGCACAGTGCCTTTGTAGAAACTGTGGAAATAAAAAAAATACCATGATGTTCTGCATGTAAATACACACTAAAAATGTATCACATGGATCAACTAATTTACATTCACACAATAGCTGTATAAAAGGTTTCGAGGGAAAAGTATAGCTCATGTAAATTGCATGCATGAAGACTGGGAGCTTCAAGGACTCCTGAAGAGCTGGCGGCGTGGAAGATTTTGCATAGCTAAAACTGTCGCTCATGAATCTAATATAGCCACGAAAATTACCTAACGAAAAGACAGAAAATACTTACGCTTTCGGTCCTTCGTTCTTCCAGATTTGAATGGCGCAATCTAATGTATTCTTATACTTATGTGCTTCTAGACCCTGTAAAAATTCAAATTCGGCATTAAGCAAAAGCTGTATGATCTCCTCTTCTCAGAATTTCCATCAAAGCTCACCTGCATACGAGTCTTGACGACATCAACGGGAGTGTTGCCGAAAACGGATGCAGCTCCAGCAATCGCTCCAAAAGCACCAGTCAGCAACTTCGGCACAGGTTTGGAGGAATCGCCCTTTCGGTACATATCCTTCATTGTTTCCATGACAAAGAATCTGATTGCCTGATTGCTTCCTTGCTTGATGATTGTTGCACTAAGACCCTTGTACGTTCCTCCGATACCTGGTACGTATCATCATTCATCATGATTGAATTATTCCACGTGCTCAACGCGGCAGCATAATATCTTGATCAAGACAAACTCGCCTTCGCTACGAATGATTTCTCGAACACCATGGAAGAAACCGCGGAACTTTGGATTAGCAGATCTCTGATCATTGATGAACTTGACTTTGACAGTTTCCATAGGAGTGACTGCGAAAATAGCTTCGCACACACCAGCACCCAAACCGCAAAGCATACGCTGATAAGGACCCAGGTTTCCCTTACTATCCACACTGCGCTTCTTGAATTCCTCGAATGCTCCAAATCTGTAATCATTAACCCAACCCAATATGAGCTCCATACAAAACAATCCCGCATCACACAAACAATCCTCACACTGAATTCCTCTTACCTGACAGCAGATTTGGGGATAGATCCATAAACAAGGACACTAAGACCTCGATACAAGCCCAAGACTCCCCTAGACTTGACCGTCTTCTTAACACAATCTCCAATTCCATTGTACTGTTTATTCCCACTCTTCTCATCCAGTTGCAATTGCGTCTTGACAAACTCCGTGGGATACGTAATGCAAATTTCAATTCCTCCTGTGATCCCACCTAAAAAACATCATACTTACACATTACTTCTTCTTCTTCACAATATTTACCTAAGATAGCCCTCAAATCTATAATCCACTTACCGGCAATGATTCCTTTCACTCCGCTAGAGCCACCCGCTGCTGCAGCAGCACCATTCTTAGACATCCACGGCCGGCTTGTGAACGGGCTGGCAAACGGGGTTCTTATGTCAGTCATCGTGTCAAAATCTCTCAAATTTTTAGTACTTTAGTGATTTAACAGGCAATAATGATTGGCTTTTCAACGGATTTGTCGCTTTCAATTGTAATACAGGAATGTGCTCCGATGGCAGGATCTGATACACTAATACATACAAGAAGTCGTTGTACAGGTATAGAGAAAAAAAAGACGTGAGTGATCAAAGGTCATATATATGCTGGACAGTAATGATGAATTTCTCAAATGCCAAAAAAGAGCCACGA
>JAQIWI010000257.1:0-45045 GCA_034698825.1 Deuterosminthurus bicinctus | reverse complement strand
GAGAGAGAGAGAGAGAGAGAGTCAGAAGAAAATTTAGCAATTTTCGCGGGGAAGTTTTTCAGCTCCCCCAATTATTACTTCTTTTCACAAGTCCCAGCCACTATCGATGAACGAATGGTGATGCTGAATCTCTCAATAATTGTTTCCAATCTAGGATATGTCACGTTGCTGTTGAACATAGCGAGCGGGAGTGTGATTTGAGGAGGCTGATGATGAAGATGATGAGCGAAGGCAGAAGGCGATTGCACTTTGTACACTGGGAAGCTCCGGCTGGGAACCAAATCCCTCTCCAAACTGGAACACCGTCTGAGCGTCAATTAAGACGGAGAGAAGGCTCCTGGGAGTGAGTTAACAAATGCTATTATTAGCTTGTAAATTTTCACTCGCATCGTCATCTAGTAGTATTTTTGGCTCCATTCGACGTCTGCTCACACAACCGCTTAACTCATCCACACAGAGACATTCAGTTGTGTAAAATCTTATACATACAAGCGTACCCACATCAAAATGCACCAACACACAGCAAAGCCTGCCTTAAACAACCATTTGTAAGGTCGGGCTAGATTTTCAGAAAAGGTAGATGCATTGTGTGAGATTGACATGCATTTTAAAGGATACGGAATGGAAGATTTAAGTAATTCGGCAACTAAAGTCGCCAATTCGGAATGCTGGTGAAAATTTTCAATGTCATGTCAAAAGTAATACATGACAATAGAGAAACAGTCATGTATGTACAAGCCTGTGGCTATGTTCTGTGTTAAATGCAGATTGGACGGGGATTTGACGAGTAATCGTGTGTAGTACTATAGTACTACCAAAAACCAAAATTACAATAGGATTTCGCGTATAAAGTCTTAGATACGCTTTTAGTCATGTCTGCCCAAAAGGCATCAGCCTCTCACATGCTGTAATGTATTAACATGGAGTGAGCTTCTGTTGAATGTCTACTCCATAAGTGCAGTACACTTGAAAACAAGTTGGTTGGAAAAGCCAGTTAGCTCGTGGTCACTTGTGATCATTTTGTACATGTATATTCACATGCATGCTTGAGTGCTTTAATTATGTGATGCGATATAGTCGAAAGCGTTAATGGTTCCATATTGCACCAACTGTTCAACTAGTATGAAAATCTCGGCTCAGGTTAATTAAGATCCATTGCGGAGGAATATTTGAGATGAAGGGGATGATGATGATGAAGAAGATTGTTTCATCGGGACACTGTTACAGCTACAGACACGTTGCATCGAATTGCTACAACCATTAGAGTTGACCATGATCCGAGAGAGAAGAGTTACTACGTATTATTACGCGAGCATGTGTGTGTGTGTGAGTTAGAGACGAAGCAGTGGGCTGTTAGTGTGTATGTGTTGTATATATGTTGCCAGTGAACTCTTTCTGGCGTTGATTATGCGGCCTCCGGCAAGCTGGATGCATGTGTGAATGGACTTTTTGACGAGACTATGATAACGGGGAAAGGGAGGCTGGGTGGAAAGTGGTTTGTTACATTACTACGCGAAGAATCCTCCTACGGCGGTTTTCATGCTCCCGAACAACTCGCTTCCTTCATCAACCAAGTCAGTACTGGTTTGTTAGTGGAGTTGAGAAGGTTGCTTCTCTCTGTTCCTGCCTCCTATTCCTCTCTCTTGTTATTCTCGTGGTTCTCTGGAGAGAGAGAGTCCTAGTCTCTCGGGCCATGCTCGCTCTTACCACTTTTACTATTTGTTGCTTTTAATGTAAGCTGTGGAACTCTCTCATTGTTACTACTACTACTACTATTATTATTATTATTGTTGTTAGTACAGCTGCTACATATGAAAAATCCAATGTGCGGATGATCCAGAGTGGACCAAGAAGAGAGAAGAATTTAGTGGATGGAAATCTAGTGTGTAATAATAGAAGAATAATTGCGGTTGACACGAGTTTGTTGTCATCGTCTTATCACCGTTTAGTAGGCCGATATGGCTGCAGGACCGGCGGATGCCTTCTCCGCCACTCCTCGTGGCTTTGGATGCTACGACAGGGAGCTTATCACTGCAGCAGCGGATAATTTATGGTCATCAAGTGTTGTGGCTACTGCCTCCACAGGTAATTCCTGGGTTGAAGATGTGCATAGTGATCCAGTGGAGAAAAGAGTGGAGGAACTAAAGCGGAAATTCCATCGTGGACGTCAGCTTCAAATCAAACATTTACCAAGGGAAGTCACCGATGAGGTGAGTAACATATTCTAAATGAACTATACTTTCACCAACCACTACTCACAACCAAGTGCTTGTCATGAGCCAAGTCCATTGTCAAGTTCAATCTCCAAGTATGAATTTAGGGGTGAATGACAAAAAAGAACATTTACATGTTCATGTGGCTACCATTGTACGTAAAGAGATATATAGCAAAATGACAATTTATGCGCGACACTTCTAAATAGTCACAGCTTCGGGATGGAGGATTTAAAAAAAATGTAATGAAGAATCTCAAATCTTTATTGCTTTTAAGGATGAGAAGCAAGGCTGGAATGAAGCTTTGTGAACTGTTGAGCCAGTGTGTTGGTTTTTTTGTGCATATAATTTCGGCGTACGTGGTAACTCTGGCAGCAAGCTGAATGTAATCTTGACGATCACCTTCACTCCCATAAATTCCAGCTGACTACTCTTGTGTTTAATGGAATTGTGATGATCGGAGGGGAATTAAGTGCAATTAGACAATGCCACAGGGCATTGCCCTATCCCGCACGCACCACTAGATAGCATGCTCAACTAATAATAATCCATTTGAATTATTTCACAAGTGGCTGGCTATGGTTGCGAAGTTGAAGGGACCTAAATCCGCGGCTACAAAACTATACCTATACAACATACCTCAGTCATTATGCTTTACACCGAGTGACTGCGTATATATGCGTGGCTTAGGTCCCTTTTATCCAGCCCTGTGGTAGAATATACTGCTCTGCCTACTTAATTCCAAGACAAATAGCTAGCGCTCGCTAACGAATCCCAAGCGGTAGGCTCTCATAGGCATTATTATATGGAAATGATCTGGAAGGAACTTATAGAATCATTGTGTGGATTTTCTAGGCAGATTAGCTATCGTCATGGCAACAGCATTCATTCAGTCCATCTCTCCCCTGATTTGTTTGGATTTGAGCAGAGATCTCAAGAGTTTATTTTAGTCAAGTTCCTCAGTGGTTTTAGTACGTCGTCATTTACATCATGAGGTTCTTGCAGACGGATGCAACCATTACAGTCTGCTCGCCTCATGTTTTTGCTCCCACGTGGATGTGTGGGTGGGATGCAGGCGTTTGTAATTTTCTACAGCGAAAGTAATTTCCTCCTATTGCCAAACCACATGGATGATGACTGACTTTTTCAGGGCTCTGTACAAAGTACATGGGGTGAGTGAAAATTGGGCGTTTTTTAGAGCCGCTGTTGATGCGCTTAAGTGAGAGGTCATTTATTGGTAATTTTGAGCTTGTGAAGAGGATGTTGATGGCGCCATAGATGGGAGACTGTTTTGCTTAGCCATCATTATGGAGCCAGTAATGCGGAGAGTGTGAGAGCATGTGACGTAATGGATATGGACAAGTATTTCTTAAAAAGGTTCTGGTCATAATGCTTTGGAGACAAAGAGAGAGCAAGATCCCTAAGTATCCGAAGAGTCCCTAGGTAGCCAACTTTCCCTATGGCATAATGGTTGTCTCCTCCCATCATAAAATCAAGCAAGGATGTCCTTCTCTCTCACACACACAAGTGGATCAAGTGCCACAAGTAGTAGCATTAGTTGAGTACAACTTACTCTATCACTCACGTAGTTCCCGTCATACACACCGAGTCCAGCTCAATTTCACTCAACTGAGTGAATGAGAGACAGAGAGCCGCGAGGAGTTGATGTTGTTCTCCAGCTGTTTTTAACCACTTTCTCTCTCTCTCTCTCTCTGCCTCTCACCAACACACGCCATAACTCTGTGACTGTAAAGCTAGTCGACATTTTGTTTATGACTGCCATAGGAACAGCTATTGGGAACTACCTCATGCCGTCGCCCCAATAACATAAGGTTTTTAGAGAGCATAGACGAGTAGTAGAGTTTTGTGGAAAAAATTCCATTTGAGTAATCTAAAGCACCTCACCCCACCCAATATATTTCCACACTGCTGGTAATTTCCGTAGTCAAAATGTATGTGCATGAAAGATGTATAATTACTCCAGTCTTTCTCTCTCGTTCCATAGCTTCCATTTACTGCTCATGTGATTGAGTTTGCTCAATACCTGAGCCCGATAAAATGAAAAGAGTACGAGGAAGACGGGGACAAATTAAATTTTCTTCTTCTCCGTCTCTTCTTCCATATAGGATGTTCACTGTGGACAAGATAGGAAATTTTAATCATGTTTTTTTGTTCTACTTGTTCGGCTTCTTTCCACCTTTTCCATCTCCTACATGGAGACTAGAAAAAAAACTACTTAGGAAGAATTAGGAGTAATTTAAACTTGGATATCATTACAACACTCTCTACATTTCTATGGATGCGAATGCTAAGGAAGTGGCAATGGGGAAGAGAAATAAAAAGTCATTTCCATACGATGGTGTGTGTATATAGAAGTGCGTTTGCATATTTCTATCAGCTTCATATTTACATATCTTTATATTTTAGCTAGCATGCAAGTAGAAACTTAAAATTATTAGCTCATGTAACCGAAAGTCAGTAATTCTTGTAGACTGAGGCCTTATTTCTGAATTTGCTAAGACATCTGATAGCAACTTTGATTTGATAGTATCTGTTCCATAATTTCTCTAGGAATTGATAGACTTGATCGAACGCTATTACATGGCTTTGCTCGGAATAAAATTATGTTGGAAACAGTGATAGAAAGACAGAGACAGAAATTTTACTTGTACATTTCAGAGTAGAAATGCAATTAACAGAGATCGGGATTCTTCTCAGTGGGAGATTGATCCTATTCCTTCTAAAGTAAACTTCTCCAAGTTTAGTCACACCATGGCAACAGAACGAATCAAAATTTTGATGTGAGCCAAAATTTTAATCTTTTGTTGCTATTCAAATTCCATTCATTAACTCTTTTAGTCAAAGTTGCAACAGGAGTAATAATAATAATAACGTAAATTAATAATTGCCAAAGTTTTCACGTTTAATTTCTAGCTGACTAATGACAATAAGTAATGTACTTTTACTCAGTCAGGAGCTATGTGCTACTCTGACCCCTATCCTGTTTGTATGGAATGCGTGAATGTCATAATGAGACTCGACTCGACTCAATGAAATGCAACCACAATTTCTGGCAAGCTTATCACCATTATGAGAATGAAATGACCTTGTAAAGTTCAAATTGAGTGCCACTGCGATCTTTGACACAACTTTTATTGACAGTGATGTGTGTGTGGAAGGGGGGAAATGCACTGGAAAATGGTCACTAAAATATTGGATTCCAAGAACCCAGTGCCAAACTGTCTGCTGCACGTGCCCATCTTTGTGACAAGAAGAAAGTAAGAAGAAAAAGATGTGAGAAATCAATAAAGACTCGGCTATATTTACTTGCTCCTTCACATCAAATATAATAGTGGTGACCTTCCCTGTCCCAGTAATGAGGGTTGGAAAATAGTAAATGATATACTATGGAGACATGATACTACGAAGTGAGGGGGAAAACACAAGTAGAAAGACAGGAGACTTGTTGAAAGAGGAAGAGATAGATAGGCGGAAGGGGATTTTTCCCATTTAACTCCTTCATCATCATATATATACGTGACATTTTATCATGTTCTCGGTCTTCACACGCACTGGTTTCTTTCTCCTTTTGTA
Organism: Deuterosminthurus bicinctus; assembly: GCA_034698825.1. NCBI lineage: Eukaryota > Metazoa > Arthropoda > Collembola > Symphypleona > Bourletiellidae > Deuterosminthurus > Deuterosminthurus bicinctus. The sequence goes on along the minus strand of JAQIWI010000257.1, from coordinate 39,238 downwards.
CTACACAAGTTGATGGCTCGTTACACGCTCGGGCTGTATATACTGTTGGAATGTGTATGATCACTACTGGTTCACTCCTTCCACAAAGTTTTCCACGCTCCCTTGACTACCTGTCAACTGGTAAACTTGATTTACGGTCACTACTGCACACTGCTCATACGATCCACATGCTCATTTGTTCGGCTGGCATATTACACTACAGACCTTTCTACACTTGTTCGCTCCTTCATCATCAGTCCATATAAATGTCATGTGGTGAGAGATTTTGAGGAGCTATGTGAGGAGACAATGATATTAGCCAAGTCAGTCTGACAAGGTGGAAGCACCAGTCAAGTCATTCTCCCCGTTTTAATGATCATACATGTCATATAATGTTCCCATAGTGATACAGACGGATTTAGTGGAGAAAATCTTTCTTTCCTCTTCCTTGGTTTCCTCTTACACGCCAAAACTTTGTATCATTATTGAATGTACAGAGAGAGAGAGAGAGAAACAAAGTTGTTCCTTGCTTTCTTTCCAAGTGGATAGATTGATATGGCTCAAGTCAGTTGGGGATATAATCATTGTAATTAGTCCAGAGAAAATGAAAGAAGGGAGTGGGAGAGAGAAAAGTAAAAATCGGGGTTTCATGTCTTCTTGCTAAGATGATGTTGAATTGAGTAGAAAACTATAATTTCTCAGGGTGATCTGAGCCAGAAGTTACTTGTGATGTGCTGAGCCTATGGAGAATATGTGCGTGTTTCTCGGCTCCTGGATCGATGATGTGATGAATGAACTGAGAAGAGGCTGAGGTATCGGGAGGGTGTATGTATGTATAACATGTGTTGGATTTTCTATTGAAAACAAGTTGTGTGTGCCAATTCCGCGGATAATTATATTGGTGGCCTATGCTCCGCCGCATCTTTCTCTGCCCTTTCATCTTGATCATCATGTGATTTTGGAACAGAGGAGAGAGATCTGAAATGGGCTGTGTATATGCTTCTCCTCTCACTCCATCTCTTTTCACCCAAAGATTCAGCTCAGATTAAGTTAAAGGGATTAAAAGGCTTGTGTGTGTGTGTGTGAGTGTGTGTACGTGAACGAGATGGGAAGATTGAATGTGTACAGGTATGTGCGTGAGGGTTTTGTAAGAGAGGGAGATATGTCACGATTACAGTATAAAGGAAGAACCAACAACCTCCATTGATCATCTATACGTTTTCCAGTCCTCGTTTACATGAATAATAAACGAGACGAGGAGTTTAGATAGAGAAAAGATACATTTTTTCCCTTTGACGCTCTTGAACCCATCTCCTCTTTCACTCGCTCACACTTGCCAAGTAATAATTTCCTTTGAAAAATTGCCATTGAATTTGTCTAGCGTCTGTAAAGAGCTGGTTCCATCATCAGAATCACGCTGGAAATATTATTATTACCTAGGAATCCCTTCCGTTTGAAAGAGACTTACTTATTGTGACCTTAGAAATACTTTTCTACTTTCCTTTTACTACTCATACTGTGATCGAATTTTGAACTACTGTAGGGAAGGATTGAATGCCCTTGTGGGTGACTCCTTTCCAGACATCTACACACGCCGCTCCTTTCATCACTGACTCATCATATTGGCGCCAACCCAGTTGAGCTAGAAATGTCATGTTGGAAATCCTAAAAATATATACAAAATGCACATGCAAATCAAAAGCCTTATGCAAGAAAGGGACGGGGGATTTACATCAAGAAAACATGTGAGACAATGAGGTCTCCAATTTAGCAGGAATACTTGCCTTCATGGAGATTGATTGTGAGAATATGTTTCCTGTCATGAAATTGGCCAGCAGTCACACAGAGTTTTTATAAGGAGTTATCTTCAGCATGCATGCATGCGTGTGTCTTCCGGCGCATTAGTAATGTTGGAATTCGGTCTAATCGTCCACACAAACTCTTGATACTTGAAGGGTATTAATTCAATTTTTTTAGAGACTTATTCACACGTCTGCTTGGAATTTGGGGTGACAATAATGGTGGTCTTTAGCGGGCAAAAGCACAAAAAAGTACCTCTGTGAAAGTCCGAGTGTGAGTGGCTGGAGAACCGGAAGGGTTCACAGAGTATTACAGACTATAAGGTGAAGGAAATATTGCCGGAAAGCATTCAGGGAAAGAAACTGGACTTTTTCTTCTATTCCTATGGTCCATTTTCCAGTTGAGGATATCCATGTGCAATTCCATTTACTCGCTTTTCGTAAGCTCTTTACTGGTAGCATCTCGGATAGTGCAGCTTAAGATGGTGTGTGGACAGGAATGAAATGGAACGAAAATATTTGAAACTGATACCAAGGGTTGTGGTTCATGGTTTAAATGCTATATGCATATGGAAAAGTGAGAGGAAGCATTTAGCAAAGAGCCCTCGCCGCGTGCCCTGTTGACAAGCTATTCGGTGCAATGACAAGCGTGAACATTCTTTATCCCCGCCCGCCGCTCTCCACGTCCAGATAACATCACATTTCTAATTAATCCGTATAAATTAAACCCAAACTCCCATGCGCATGCCCGATAGTTTCTCAAGCCATTCATAAAACTCTCAACTTGTTTTGTCTATGTTACGCCATTGATTGGGAAAGTTTTTCTTGGCGGTAGAGGCAATTTAGCCGAGTGCTTGTATCCATCATGAGCCCATCAGAATTCGTCAAAACTCTCTACGTCATAACGGACAGTTTGACATGACTATGGCCAAGAATTGATGGAGCAAGCAGGCACGGAAATAAAGAATTGACAAGCCCCATAGGATCCTTGTGTGTTTTACTGTGTGTATTCGGGCAGATCCAGCATCGGCCTTGATTCTCATGATGGAATCAAGCGAGTGGAGGAAAATGGAGCATTGAATAAATAGCAGATGTGTCGGTAAGAATTTTGTTGTTTAAGACAAAAGCCTGCACGTGCCTTTGGTCTTTTCTCAGACAAGCTTCTAGAGTTGAGTTTGTGACGCGGAGAGGAGATGGCTACTGGGATGAGGAGGAGCGGTGAAGTTAATGAGTAGTGAGACGGCCAAGTTCGATTCCCTCGTACACGTTCCAATCGTGTACAACTTACAAGCTTGCCTTCAAATAAGTCCTGTCTTGCTCCAGGCATCCTTTTTCTCAGCTCAATAGTTTTGCCACATACTTGAGTCAACTTCTCTCTCTATATGCTACAGTTTTGGAGGCTTGTATGTGGATTGATTTATTTGCGCCTCTCATATAATCTTTGCATATTCGTCGTCACAAATGTTTCCTCAGTTGGAATGCAGGAGGAAGATGATCTTCTCGTGTCCCTAGTAGTACATCCGTTTCTGAAATCTTCTATCCAGTTTGGGCACAAGGAAGATTTGGCAAGAGCCAAAAAAAGTATGAAAAACCAAAGCCCTGGAGGCTGAGCTGTAAAAATGGACCATAAGAGTCCAGATTCAGAAGTTTGGTAGACATGTATGTATTTAATTTTTTTGCCTTTGTAATTTAATGTGAACATCTGCTGGGATGTTGTGTGGAGGAACTGCAGTAATGCATTTAGCATGAATGTTTGTACATTTAACGTTATAATTCTCACTTTGTCCTCAGAAGACGCTGGAAGCTACCTTTTCTACAACAGCACCACAATGCTCATCAAGCTCACTCATAGCGCTGAACAGAGACTTTTTCAATACACACTTGAGCTACCAAGTACACTCTTCACCTGCAAAAACAAGCCCAGACACACGCTGCTGTAACTATTTGCTTGCACTGGATTAATTAATACTTATAGTGTGTGCCTGTGTTAACACAAGTGTATGGCTCTTGAATTCAACTCTGTGGAGATTAAATGGTGGTAAAATCATACGGATGACTCTCATGACTCAAGAGCTTCACAGTTTGTTACGACAGAGAGAGACAGGAAAAGAATCTTTTCCCACCTCGATGCCCTCCGCTCCTTAGGTCCCTCTTGTCATCATAAACAATATGAATATTTTAGGGAAAATTCCAGTAAAATATTGGGAAGAGACGGATACAACTTTCCAGTTTACCATGTCTAGCACTTGATGAAGCACGTGAGCGTACAGAAGGGCCTTTCACCTGTGCGTTCCACTGTATCGCGCTAAGTATACTTGAGGTTACACTCCTCAATCCTATTGTTTGCTCTTAACTAAGCACACACACATACCTATGGAGCCTAACTGTACTCTAATCCTCTTGTGTATCTCTCATCTCTCTCACAGCAAGTCAGCTCTGTGGCTGTTTATATTGGTTGTGGAAAACAAATAAATTTTTACTCATTAGTATTTGTTTTGTGGGCTTGATTATTGCTGGGATTTGTCTGAATTCCTCTGGAGGAAGGGCATATTGAGAGAGAAATGAGTCCATAGACATGAAGACTGTATGAGCTTGTAGGTGCCAAAAAGACGTTGTGTTTTCTAACGTCATAAATACAACGACGATGGCGGCAGTCCTGGCTCATTCTTTTCTCAACCTCCCGCTCCGTCTGTCTGACATAAATCACTCAGTCAGCCATGCGTTATTATGGCTCACTTCATTTTTAGACTAACTTCCTATCAGCCAACTATCGAGCATGTTTTCTCAATTGAGCACATAATAATGATTCTCCTATATGATCGCGTCAATGTGGGCCTCATCTGGCCCACCCTGCTGTCACCATACTTGATCTTCTTTGTCCAATAGTTGGTTGGGCAGTTGAAGAATAATTGTAAGATATTATGTAATTATAATTAATGATGATGTTTAGTAAAGTTTGAAGTTGACATTGTTCACATGCAGATGACTTGATTCTCATGGGATAAGCCGTAGAGAAGTAGTAGTAGTACTAAATGAGTGGTTTCATCATTAAAATCCCTTCCGTTCTCTCTTGTATAGTGTACAGTCTGCTCTCTGGCTGATATTTTTAGGCGTTAGACATCCCATTCTCATGCGAGTGAGTGTCGTAAAGGAGTATCTGGGCCAAAGAAATGTTGGATGCTATGGATTTAATGCTATAGCAGAGTGTATAGGCCTGTGTTTGCACACTTTTCAGGGCCAGTTTCCATCCGCCAGTTCTCCTTCCTAAACACGCAGGAACTGGTACAAGGAGATACGGAATTAGATAACGTTCTCATAGATATGCATTTTCTAATGGCTAGAAAATGGCAAATGGCAACTCTCTTGCTCGCATGTGTTTGTGTGTGTGCATGAAAGTATACAGACTAACATGTCAAATGGCACATAGAGTGTGCACTAGTGCCAGAGTAATTTTAATGTCCTAATAGGTCATTTGTTCCTCCAGTCTTACATATTTTGGCTAGGTAAGAGTGGGAAGCGAGCGTGTGTGCGTGTGTTTTTGCGGCTGTAAAAACTAAACGGAGTTGAAAAGTGGTGAAAAGGCAACTCTTCGGTTCCGGTTGCACGTGAAAGGCATATGAGCTGCAGTTTGAATTTGTAAGTTTATAGGCCGATTCCAAGTTGGAATCATTGTCATCATCCGTGCTGTCCTACCAGATATTTACTTCTATTCTAATTAACTGTCGACTGAGGCAATGAAATTGCAATATTCCCAACCTCCCAACTCATACGGAGTAGCATATCAAATTTAATTCCAGTAATTGGTAGGCGTATACCTCCAGCGAGATCATGGAAAGTGTTACAGTCTTGTCTCACTGCTTGCTAGTACGTGTATACTTGAAGAACACACGTCAGAAACATGCAGGGATGTACGAATTTACATGAGAAGCATTATGGTGCCTTTGGGGTTATCCAGTCGGTCAGCTGGTGGTGGTAGTCCTTCCACTTGTATATGTTGCTCCAAGGAGGCGGCATATGTTTCTGTCGGCAAGTATCATGTTCCACTTACACACACACACACACGTACCACACCAGAGACTTTGCAGGTGCCCATGCATAGGACATATGTTTACATGATTAAAAGTCCAAGGGTTTTTCTCACTCACTCAATTCACCGGAGCTGGTAGAGAAGAATGCTGGGAGTGAGGGATGCGGAGGGAGCTTTGGTGTAGAAAGGAGCGCCCGTGTGTGCAAGCCTAGTGAAAATGATGGCTTTAAAATGAATTGTGATCCATTTAAAAAATTCTGCTCACAAATCCATCCCCCTTCTGTAACCAAATGGGATGGGCTTGATATATAAAGCGTGTGAGAACTATGAATATCATCAACAGCTGAAGTCATCTGAGCGGGAATGATCCATTTGCAGAAAGGATATATGAACACATTGAAACGCACATGTGTGTAGGCTTAATTGAACCATGTTGAGCTCTATTTCTATTATTATTCTCTGTCCAAAGGGCCTTACCTCGAGGGGTCTTGCTATTTGTACAATCTAATGTGGGCAATTCTTCTCATTTAATAACATGCCGAAATACCCAGCGACATTTTTCTCACAAAGTCTCTCTCTTTCTACTGGCAAATCCAATGAAACTTTTACCGTGATGTAATACCTACAAGAAAAGTCACCGTTCTCAGCCTAAGTCTTGTTCCATTCCACTCCACTGAACTGCCTCCGTGAGAGCTGAGCTGACACTAAAAACTGCACAGAATACATACGGCCTCATGCTAAAAGCTCATACCATTTAAAATCATACACTATATACATATGACGTTGATCATGAAAGTCTCGTCGGAACAGGCACAAGGTGCATGCTGATGGAACAGAATTAGTGCCCGGAGCACGTAGTCAAAAAATATCGTTTGAAAATTTTGGGCAGAATGAGTGAAAGAAGGGGGAGACAAGCTCAATCTATTTTCTTCAATGTTGTCTGTCCCAGTGACAAATGCAAGGCTAAATTAGGTGAGACTGTCAGCATTCTGAGGAGGAACATGTGTAAAGGGTTTGGAATAGGAGTAAAAGCTGTTGCTGTAGTTCCTCGTGTGTAACTTTCTGCCCACATGATACTTTTTTAAGCCTTCACATATAGTTACACACATATTTCCGGCAAAGTGACTTTTCCATCAAGCCCCAAAAAATTTCCTTCTACCCACTTCCAGTAAAGGAAAACAAACTTTTCTTCATGCTAGTATATCTGCTCACCATTGACAACTCGTTATGAGTCAAGTAGTAGTGAGGCAATAGCTTTAAAGTTACATAGAAGGATCTATTCATTATATAGGATTGAAAGGAGAAATATTATTGCTCCATCTCATATATATTTTTTTTTCATATTCCTCATCCACATACGCACATGATCAAATGCCCATAATAAAGTAATGTGAGACCCTTCGTAACCATATGACACAGTAGAACATTTAATGTGGAGAAAATACACACAGACACAAACGTGTTTCCCATCTTACGATTTATTAGCAAGGATCAGATGTGAGTTTGCCAATGCTCCACACTCTTACACCTTGAGCAATATTTTGGTTATTTTTGTTCCTCTATATACTTCGTTCATCGTCCTCCTCCTCCTCCAGCTCAACATGTTCCTTTCAACTTCATCTGACTGCTGCACATGTTGAGATAATGTGAATTTTCCTGCATGAAGGAACACTACAGGAGCATACTATGACGCTGCTCCATATTTTTCTTCTCCTGAATATTCTTAAGCTCCTGCCAAGAATTGTCTGCCCATTTGTGCATTAATGGAAGAAGCCGCAGTTTTGAAAAGTCTATATTGACTTTGGAAACAAAGCAAAAGAGATATGTGATGGTTATTTTTATTAGTGTATCAATGTGTCAGTGGCATTGCCATCATCATTGGTGTGATTACATAAGTGGGGTTCCTACAGATCTAATGATCTTTTCTCATATTATGAGATGGGTTGGAGGGGGAGAGAGAGATTGGAACTGTAGAACATCCGTTGTGCTGTATTCAAATCTACATACAATAGTATGAACAGGAAAGGTACTAGGAAACAAGGGTCATGTTACGAATGACACATACACTCACGTACGTAGTGTTTCAATAAATTATTATACGGCTGAATGGTCAGTAAAAATGCTTTGCAAGTCAAGGTGTCTGTATGCATGAAAACACGTGAATTGTGAGGTAAGAGTAAATTCATGCTGCTGCTGCTGTCATACACGCCAGTAAGTCTTATGTACTTGCCATGTTGAGATTTGCTCAAGGAATTTCCATTGCTAAACGGAAATGTCCCATCCGAGAAGTATATGTGAAGAAGGAGGTCTCATCCATTCAATTCCCACGATAGTTCCACGTAGTACGTGTCTTGGTCCTGATGACCGAGCAAGATATGTAACGCATGACCAGATGGTCCATTTCAATCTCACTGTAAAATGCTTGCAAGCTTTGGAAAAACATTCTGCGCACCTATATTTACTTCTACTGCTACTGTCGTCAGCAATATGATATGATCATCTTGTATCCATGTGCTTTGGCTAAAAGAGCAATGCTATGTCAATTATGGCGTCTTTCTCAACAGGAATTATCAACGTCAGTTACGTCGAGATTTTGAATTAGAAGTTTAAGGATGATCAAGTTGAAGGTGAGTAATGGGAATAATGAACGGTATGGCACATGTGGAGGAGGTGGAACATTAGGGATTTTTTTCATGGTTCTAAATGGGTGCGGCTTGAACTATGAGGAGGATGTAGAGAAAATATGAAATGCATATGCATGTTTGTAATAATAATCATAATTTACAGTGGATTTTGTTAGTTATATGCGCTTTGCAAATGACCGTAAAGTGAAATACATTTTTTCATCATCATTATTATTCCATTCTGTACAGAAGAGCAGTATATTCCCTCCCAATCCACGCACTTATGTCTCGTCGAGCTTATATGGCAGAACGTGTGAGGATTTTTATGACAACGGAAGGAGGAAGGGAGATGAGAAGACGAGGGAGATTTTCCACGCAGTTTATTACATATTTGCGGGGAGGAAATGACCATGTAATCTATGTCCTGTGCAATGTTAATCTAGTAACCATTATGTTGTCTACTGGAATATTAAATGGGATTGAGATAATCTATTTCTCTTATACCCTTGACTTTGATTATGTGGCCATCAGTTGAAATAATTGTAAACTGAGGGATTTTTTTCATTGCTTATGTGGGGAAGGGATTCTAGAAGATTTTGTAGTAATAAGTGTTGCAGAGAGCCCGTCATTGGCCCGCCCGGTACTCGTGTGAGTGCACATTTTTCTGAGACTGACGGAGGTAAACGTGTATATGATGATGAAGGTCTCTGAACGTTTGTGTGAATTTAGACGGTGGAGCACAGGTTGTTATAGCTGGAAAGAGATTTCATTGACGTGCAAAGGATGAGTGTGTGTGACATGGTTTAATTGCTGTTTTACAGCCTCAATATGTTCATAGAGATTGAAATGCTCCAACGATGGCTTTGTAATTCTCGTGTCTTCTTGTCCTCCTGTCATTCAACGAGGCTGGTAGAGCGTAGGCACTTGACAACTCACATAATATTGCTGGTTGAGAGAGGATTTTTCGTTGATGGAAAATCTACTCCTCCTCTTCGCTTCCTTCTCCTCCTCAGACTTCATCTTTTACCTTCTCTTCTGGCTGTGTACTGAAGACGGAGCAAGAGATTTTTCCGATGGGAATATTATCAAGTCATATAGGAGAATACATAAGGGCCATGATAGCCTCGAGAGTGAACTCGAGCGAGTATACATGAATTATATACGTGATTTTACCCCACGATTCCGATGGATCTTCTTGATATACAGACGACTGATATTAGGCTTGTTTGTTGTCATGACCACCTATCTCTCTCTCTGTCCTTCTCCTGGTTACATTGAACTTGGCCGTCGTGAGGAGGAGTGAGAAAATGCAGAATAATTGTTACGCTATTATATTGTGGTTTTTTATGCTTCACCACCACCACCACCACCACCCCTTACCTGAGTTTTTGACAGACGAAAGAAAAGATTGCTTGTTTGCTTAACCTGTGTGCAATGACTTCCCTTGTCCATTCCACCTCCTCCTCCTCATCCTCAGCTGCAACTTATCTTCCCCCTGTCTTATTCCCTTTCTCAACAACTTGCGCACTTTTTTCCATCCATCTCACTCACCTCAAGTTCATTAACTTGCTTGAAAAAGCCTCCCCTCCTCTGTCGTTTTCATCTTCTGCAAGTCCAACGACCTCTAAACGTCTCCTGGTCACTCTCAAATCTCTACACTTCTTTACAGTACTACGGTGCTTCTTCTCAATGTTGTTACCCCCGCATGCAATCAGATTTCACGATGGATTCCACGTATAAACCAAAGAGACGTTTGTAGTAGAGTTTATAAAAAAAAACTTGGTCTCTCCGCATATCGTTTGACCATCATATGACTTACTACTGAGACAGGATACGTACGTTCTACCTTTGGGAGTCGTCATTGTGGTCGAATTTGAACTCTGGGCCTGGTTGAATCTAATGAGGGGCCAGGTACGCTGCTGCTGCATACCTTGTTGGAGCATATTTCTTTCAATAGTAGTGGCAATGCTCTACAAAGATTCATGCAATACTACCATATGATGTGCACACGTACTTGAAATGTAACTCATATTACATACCACAACTTCTCAAGATCTTTCATTGCGATAATGTGCAAGCGCTTGCTTCAAGTTCTTTAAACCAGAGGATACGCCATTTCCTCCGGCTATTTGGGTCTTCTATGTACAATTGCACAGCGGTCACATGTGTCCGTGCTCTTGATGAGATTCTATAATGGCAGTCAAAGTTGTAGGTTACCGGCCTGAAGAATTTTCTAACAATTTTTGAATTGTAAAATGCGAAGCTCATGTAATTTTGAAGCAGATGTTATGAGGTGTATTATGTTATTAGGTGTGTTAGATTTTGGATTTTGCAGTAATGCAATGGGTGTTTTAAAGCGGGACTCGAGTGTATGCTAAGCGTATGTGTGTGCCATATGTGGACGAGAAGAATATATAGTTGGATGTTGACAGTGTGAAACAAGTCTGAGTACAGAAATAAGTTGAGAAAAGAAGGCGTAGAATGTCTATGTGGCTTTGTATTTTGATTACTTAACAGTTCTGGGGCTGGTTGCTCGCGGCTGAACCAACCACCTATAGCTGAGGTAATAATGGCGAGGATGAGGAGAGCGATGCGTTAATGCAAAAGTAAAACATGGGGTGAATGACCACATCGAATCTTACATACACTCGCCATTATCATTTACCTTGGTCGTCGTCGTCATCATCATGAAGGTCTGTCTGTGTGAGTGGAAAAAAGACTGTGTGAAAATCAGCAGCATCTTGAACAGCAAAGACCTTGAATTTCGCTTGGGAGTCATTTACACACACCAATGCACCCCTGCACTCTTTTAGGCTGTTCACATGATTATTACCTTGCGGCAGTGCTATGGTATAGAGTTTGACAGTCCCTTGTCATTAAAATAAAATAAGTTTTGAAGATGAAAAAACAAAATACTGCTCCTTTACTTTGTTCGCGACCAAACATTCTGCGTTGTCAGAGCGCTCATGACCTGATTCATGTGCCGGGCTGAACATTATTACGGGAGGGATGAGGTTTTAGAACGATCTTGCTATTTACATAGGAATGTCAACACTGTTGCAATGAACTGTCCAATGGATCATTAATGTTGTAAATAGAAATGTGAGATACCTTGGTCCTATTTGAGCCTCCAGCAGTTACATGTTGTATCCTCCTCAAGGTTTTTATGCTCCAATAAATGTTCATGTGATGAGAGAGATAGAGAAAAAGACAAGAAGAAGAAGGGGAGGAGATAAAACTCGAATCAATCTTTTCCACTAGCGGGATTTGATGCGAAGGAGAGGATTTTTGTGAGCTGTCTCTGTGATTCCTGTAAACTTTTATGGCTTTGTGTCCATGGGAGACTGATAGGGTTGTGGGATGAGAAGTGTAAGCCTATAGTGAGACAAGTGTCAGGAAAAGCTGGAACAACTCCAGTGCATGACACTGGAAGAGAGAAAATAAACGGACGAGATTTTCTCCCCTCCTATCAACCTCTGGCATTTAAATACAAAGTGTCGCAAACAGAACTCTCTCTCGACGACCACCTTTTGCCCACCCAAAGACACATGGTGCCCTATTGCAAGTTAAAATGACACCTGGCACATGGCCGCATTCCCTGTGGATCACCATAATGATGGCGTCTGTGTAGGACGACGGGATTTAGCATTTTATTGCTAGTGGACAAGAAATGTTGGAGCTGGAGAGGGATTGCATAGGAGGGGACGGAACACTTGTGTATAATCAAATGGATCCACATGCCTTGTAATGCTTATACTGCTGCTTGAAAAATCTCCCGTCTCCTATGGCCAGTGTCATCATCAGTTTGTCAATATAAAGTTGAGCAGCCCCGATGCAGCAGCAGTATTCAGGAAGTTGGCTGCTGCAATAGTACGATGCAATATTTCCATTAGGAAGCTCAGAATTGTCGAGGCCCATTAATACGTCTCTCATAAAATCCTTCAGTGCTATATATCCTTAATTCTATGAAATTCATATGCCGTTATACATGTCGTCGGCAGTTAAAGCAGCTCATGGAGAAAGCATGACAGCACACCATGAAAATTTACATTTCATTGTCCTCGGAAGTCATGGGCGCGCTGTGGTGAAGAGACCAAGTTAGCATCACGTTGCGAGGATTAAACTATACGGGATCTTCATCTTGTTATCACCTTATGGACTCGCGTTGTGGGTGGGTAAGTGTGTGTGTGTGTGTGCCTTATTGGCTAATCTCATTCCGTCCTGTCAGACTCCATTGCTGCCGACGTAATGGGCCGGCAAAGAGTTTTATTTGGTGAGTCAGTCGTCGACAGAAATGTTATAATATTCCCCACTGTATAGTTATAAGCCACACAGCTCTTTATGCTCTTGGTTTATTATCCATTTTGCTCATTCAGTCCTTGCTCTCTATCTGCCGCAATATGTATGACGACGGTAGCAGCGAACAGAGCAATTGTCTTGATAATCAATCGCCCTTACTATGGCTCCTGTTGTTCTTCCTCTTGTCCTTCATGCTCTCAGGCAGTAATGGTCTTCAAACTCACCGTTAGACAGTTGATTCGTAAACCTACTTTGCTCATCATCTTTTCCCCAACCATAATTTTCCGTGGTGACCGCGTACATACAGTACAGTTGTAGAGGAAAAATAAGGACGTCAACGTCAAGAACAGCAAGAATAATTTCATTCCGTTCTTCTCATTAACTCATCCATACATAATTTGACAAGAAAAACTTATTTGTTTACAATGAGAACTGGCCCGACCGATGACTGACATACTCTCACAATAAAGTAAAATGACTTAATCTCCTACACCCTCACTACAATTCAAATTGATAAGATTGTGCGCAGACACTTACACGTGTTCATGCTCCCCAGAAGGAGTATAGACTTGAAGTGTTTTGCAACTTGTAAGTGATGTCCAGAGACTTGAAGTATTTTAATGAAAACTTGAGACAAGCTCGTGGTTTGTACACCTATACGCCATGTAGTCTTGGTTTGCAAACTAAAGTAACACGTGCATGAGTAGCAGAGGAGTTTTAGTGTTATTGATTTGGCTTCATCTTTTAGCTATTAAGTGTTCTTTCTCATCTAAGGAAGAGATACCGCATGGAGACTGTCAGATGGAAGATGCTCGGTGTGAATTATAGCAAGGATTATTTAATGAAGCATATCCACCCATCGTACTTATATCCTCATTGGATAACATATAGAGACTGGAAAGTTTTTGGGAGAAAATTACAAGATAATTAAGATGAGTGAGCAAGAGGTGTCTTAATGGGCGAACATTTTATGAAGGTGTGTGTGTCTGTGTGTGCGAAGCTACAGGGTCATAGAGAAAGGGAGACATGGGGATTATGACAGGGTCTGGGAGTTTTTACAGTCAACTTGCTTGGACTCTGCTTCAACGAAAGTGATAATAAAAGTCTGGAATAATTCCTGTGAGACTCACTTTTAGGCTACTACTGGAAAATGTCGTGATAGGAGCAGATGAAGATTGCAAGGCACTCTCGTCTTCCCTCCTGTCTATGTGCACACTGCACTACTGCATTTATTACCACAGGGATTGTGCATCCGTACTCCATTGGTTTGTACTGTCATTATTATTATGACACTATATACGAGAAATCTCTGTATGCTCTCTGGTAGTATTCATGGTTCGTAAGGTGGATTTTTTACAATACTATATGCGGAAACGTGAAAGATCACTAGAGAGTTGAAGTGGAGGATAAATAATCTTGGACGAAGCCAAATAAGTTTTCCAGCTTCTCTGTCATCATAGAAATAGATTTTCTGCCTCCCTCCGGATTACGAATCGTCTACTTTTTCTAAATGAAAGCTGTATACCAGTACGAATCTCTGCAGCTTCCTATTTCCTACGTATGCTCCAGAGTTAGAGGCAAGATATGCGTTTAGACTCCTTCGCCCCTTCGGCAATGTGTCGGTGATAAAGAAAAAAGATTTTTGATCTTCGCTCTCTCCCTCACTACTTTTCCAGCTTCTCTTCTCTCCTTCTTTTTCTTCTCTCTATATATCTGACTCTGACGGCAGAAAAATCCTATAAAGGGAAATAACTCATACTATTCAAAGGTCACCACTGCTACCAATACTATACGTACTACTCAGTCAGTCCAATCCTACAGCTGCATGGATTGAGAATAGTCATGAATATGAAAAATCCGCTCTCTCTCTCTCTGGCACAAATACACACGCAGTCAGTTCTACTGGACTGTGGCCCTTCTTTGAAAAAAAAATCAGTACTAAAATTAAATTTTCACTAGGATTTGGTCACTCACACAGACACACTTAACTCTAGATGGACATAGAATGGAAGTGAGGGCAGAGGAGATAGAAGAAAAGGAGAAGAAGAAAATAGGGAGCGAAACGAAGTAGTATGCGGTGACGTGACATGAAAAGAAATTATATTCCACAAGCCTTACAGCCTTTGCGTACATTCACACACGAATACACACACTTGCATTCACATGAGCATGCAGAGCATGTAGACTTTTTGAATCTGGTCTCGGTTTATATTGTTCCCGCATCGTTACATGAAACAAATTTACCTGGACGTGAAAAGCTTGCGTTGGAAATTCAAGTCTCTCTCACTCGCTCACATATCAACACTTTTTTGGCTCTCACAAACCAACCCAGATATGTTCACGTTCATTCATTTGACATGACTTAATCCGGGAATTGATGGAATAAGACGAGGCCAGAGAGATAGAGGTGAAGTAGGAATGCAGTCGAAATTTTTAAATGACTCCAATGAATAGTTCTTGGTCATCCACCACAGAGAGAACAAGTCTGACTGACTGAGCACGGTGTAGATTCAACAAGCTCGATCAATACACGCAGTATCGTCATCATCATCAGCCTCGTGATAATCGCGAGACTTCTATTCTTTGACCTATTTGACTTCCAGATGTTTGAGAACTATAGCATTCTTAGAAGAATCTTACCATGTTTATCCATTTGGGCAAATAAGCCAATGAAACGCTTTAGAAAAAGTCTCCTCTTCATGACATCTACTTTCGTACATGCCTGAAGGACATGGAATTTTTCAAGCTCCCGTATTGTTTGCAATTCAAAAACCGCCATTTCCGGCTGAGGCCTGAAATAAATTGAGATCCGTGGGGGAATTTCATTCACCAACCGCACACATACTGTACACAATAAATTCAAATGAATATTCAATTTGCGAAGAAAGACTGAGCAACTAAAACTGGAAATTTCCCAGTCGCCTTCACTACCGACAAAAGCAAAGCTTTTGTAGCTGAAATCAATTACGACTGGATTTCCTAAGCTATAGTATAGCAGTACGTCTGCTTGTGACAATTCTTTCCTAGATATGAGCATTCAATGGAGTGGATAAACTGCAATATTGTACAATTCACAGCTCTTTGCCTGGATCTTATGGTATGAGCATTGTGACAGACGGAATGGTACGGAAGAGGGAAGTTATATAGCGAGTGATAGATGGAAATTGATGGTAACAGTTTCTGCAACAGCCTTAGTTCACACTATTAGAAAGAAAGAGTCAAAGCTTGATGGAAGTAACTTGACGAGACAGATATGGAATCATTGTCATAAAAGTGTGAAATGCATTTGTACAAAAACTATGAGTAAATATCAAGGGTATGTGTGTGAGAATGTCAAAATAGTAGACTTGGGAGCTGCGAACACTTTGAACGTAGACGTACTTAACTATTTTCACATCCACACAACGAACGATTCAAGGTATGGGGATCTAGCGAGAGAGAATGAGATAGAGAAGCTATACTAAAACCTTTTAATGCTCCGTTGGAACTGTAGGATTTGCTGTTGTGGCATGAGGAGGAGAATAAGGTTCCGTTAAGCTTGTAATAAACTGGAGGAAAGCAAAAAGAAGAAGAAAGCCTGTGTATGGATGGTCCTGTGAAGTTGTCCTTTATTGCCGGATTTCACCCTCCCTTCCGTGCCCTTTCCGTGGCATGGAATACAAGAGAACATATGTTTCCACGTGCTGCTGACATTTATTTTGCTATTTTGACAATATTAATACTCATGTTGCAGATGAGTAGTTGTTCTGTCCAATAAAAGTCATAGCCGGTTTGGTCCTTTTCCAGTCGAGACAACAGTTAGGAGTACAGAAATATTCTGCCTCATCTGTGATGATATGACAAAGCAGTGTGAAAACGAGTTTAACGATTTGCTAAATCTTATCCGACAGGTAGTACAGTGGACATATGTTTCCACTACTGTATTACATTGAAGCGCGGGTGACGTGAGAATGATGGCAATGGAAAATGCTTTTGCAGAACAGATTGAGTTTGTCTGTTGGAGATAAAATGGATGGTTGTGAGCTGTTGGAAAAGTGTGACCAACCATGATTTTTTAATTCTCTTCCATGCTTTATGTACATTTGGAACTAACGATGGGATTTCTTTTATCTTTTTTCAGGAAATTCGGGAACTTCTTGCCGAGTGGGATGTTCAATCCGTTAACATTCAGTCTGGGTTGGCCCGTGTTTCACTCTGCTCCCCCGAGGTAATTTTCCACATATCTCAAACTCTTGGGCTCAATTGTTTCAACTTTGTTCAGAAAGGAAGGAAATTCCTTGAAAAAGTCTCAGGGGTTCATTGACGTTTTTTTTGTACGCTGAGAGCTTTAATTGCTTTAGATTGTGGGTGGTTTGAGTTGGCCTTTGTTGTGTGCGTGGTACCAAGCGACTCCCGCTGTTGATACGTTGTAGCGATTGTATCCGGTATCACTACTGGTCATATTTATTATTATATGTCAGTCATGTTAGCTTTATCCGGTTTTTTAATAATAGCCGGTTGTTTGTCTTTTGCTACAAAGTGACGCAGTTTGGATGAGTGCACACGCACAAAGACCATGCGACAGAGGTATAACTTAGTGGATGCACGTGTTCAAAATTCCACATTTTATCCAGTTAGGGAAGTTTACCAAGTAAGAGAAAGGGAGAACAAATGTACTGAACACATGGAATCTGACCGTTTTCCTTCAAGGTTCTGGAAGACTGGGACCGCAATGCTGTATTTACCCTACGAGGCCAGAGAATTACCATTGTACCCTCACCGACAGAAATGCTCCTGTGCGTCGGTCGCCTCCCGCTGTCCTACACGGAACAACAGTTCACAGCTTTGGTAGCTGCATATGGAGATGTAAAACGGTCTTTCTTAATGATCAGTGAGAGATTAGGTAAGTTTGATGATGTTGAAGCTGATAATGAGAACTCACCTTGATTATAGTTTTGTCATTGGCAAATACTACTCAAGTTTGCTACTCAACAGATGACAATCGTACTGATTTTCTTTCTCCCTCCGACAGGTGAATCAAAAGGGTATGGTTTTGTTGAGTACGTGACCAAAGAAGCAGCATTACAAGCCAAGAATGCCCTGGATGGCAGACAACTACTTGACTTCACTTGTGTGTGCGACTGGCTCGACTCTAGTCATGTCACTCTGAAATCCCTCCATTCCAAGTGCCTTTACATTGACAGATTACCACCCAATTACAGGGATATGGGAGAATTCCGAAGAATCTTCAGTACCATCGTTAACCCACCGTATTGTCAGGTCAGTTAACCCAATCGTTCGCTATGTGCTCTATCAATGAACGGACTCGAGGGAGACGTTATGAATGAATCTGTCAAATGTAGGTCTCTTTACTAATTCAACATTGTCTGTGAGTTTACATTTGAAGGAGATCAGAGGAGGTGGAAGTAAACAGAACAAATCGTTGCGGCAGTGTGGGCAAGTTGCCATGGAATGAGGAGGCAAAGAGGATCATTACATAAGTTCCCCTTCCGCACTCTTCATTCCATGTTCCATGCCAACAGGTCCACACTCGCTTTACTTCAACCAGTACATATCAACACACTCACACGTATTGTACTCACTCATGTGCAAATACACACGCACACACAAAAAACACACATAAAAACACACAGGCACACATTACCGTCGTAAAAGCCACGAGAATGATTTTCCGAAAAATGCACTAGCACTCACACAGCTGCCTATCCAACCACGTGGCTTCCCATTGCCCTGTTTAACACTCGACGATTTATTGGTCATGTTATACTCATGGTTCTCATGGGCACTGTGGAATTTCCCATTTCTATACGTCTATGCACACGTAAAATGCTGGATGCGGAAATTGATGTGAACAGAAGTTTCGGATATGTTTGTGTGTGTGTGTTGATGTATGACAGGGTGATAAGAAATTCTGTATCTATATACTCCGTTCGCAATATCAAAACAAGATTCAAAAATAATTTTTGGACGTTTATTAACATATACTGATGTGCACACTCACTGTGCGTAGGAAGCAATCTATATAGAAGTAACAAAAGTGGTATGGAAATCTGTTTGACACGAAGGGAAGTAAATCGGTTGAGATTGTGATACTTTTTGTCGGATTGGAAGGGAGCAGCGGGGTTGATATTAATTCAGTATATTTTTTTTATTATGTATATATATCAATATATATTTTGCGGAAGCCAGAGGATGAAAAGTTGACAATAAGATGATGAATGACTTGCAGATTGCCTTGAAGAATGGGTGCCCTCAAGACTGGGGTCTAGTGGAATTCACGGGCGAAGAGGAGGCGGAAAAAACTCAACAGAGCCTTGACGGCTATGTACTTCATGGACACAGCATTCGGGTTGCCTACTATATCCCTGGAGTCCGAGCCATCAATCTTTATCTGAAGCTGCTGAATGACGGGGTGAGTTTATCAGTCATCTTCAACCCGACTCCTTCTCATGACTCCACTTAGCCTTTTATCCACACGCGCTCACATGTTCAGGTGTAAGCTGAGGAGACGCTTCTTGTTGTTGTCATCATCGTCATCATGGTCATTATAATTTTTCCATTAGTTGTACCACAGCCAGAATTTAGAATACCCTTGCCAGTCAGTACTGTCCGTACCAAGTTTTCGCATGCATGTACAACCACATAGCCTTCTCCATTATCAAACTGTATAGTCTGGGATCGGTTTTAAATCACGTGGAAAAGCCTTACCTTCAGACAGCAGCTGTCATGTTTCCCGATTCTACACGTCCTACTATTCACTCACACAATTGATTCTCTATCCTTTTAGGGCTCCGGCGAAAAAATTAAGCTTTTTTCCTTATTGCCGTCGCCATCTGATCTTCTCCGTCTTGGTATGCTATGCTGATGGAATAAAATTTCTCTACCGACAGAGCCCAATGCATACTTGGGTATTATACTACACAGGGAAGCCGGGTGTATGAAGCAGAGCTTTTACTTCGCTATTGATTTTATATTTCTCTCTCTCCGGTGTTCTCATGGCATTACAAATTGTAAAGGTAATTCATTGATATGGTCCCTTCGGGTTTTCAATGTGGCGTGGTACAGGAGTGAGCTTATGTGTTATTCATGCTCAAGTCTGGCGTGTGGAAGCAGCTAACACTTAACTATTTGCAACCGAGGGGTATTTACTCCTTGGTAGCATGCCTTCCGGTAGCCGGTATGTGCTTCCGATCCACGCACTTACACGGGCGGACTCATTCTTGATGTAAATCAAGAGAAAAAAACTGGTAACTGTTAGAACGAGTACAGTGGGAACGAATTTGAAAAAAAAATTGCCGGTGTTAATTTAGAGATTACAGTGTGGCGGTGTGAGAAGGAGGAAGAAGCGGTTCCCTTGGTCTTTGTAATTATTCCGATTTACATGGTAGATGTCGAGTACATAAACAGTTGAAAACGGCCCCTGTGAGGTACGCAAGTTGTTGTGAAAAAAAGATGGAAAAGATTGAAACTATATGCACACATTGTCCAACCAAATCCTCTGTTCTTCCGTATGTGCACCTTCTAAAAGTTAGTTGGAGTATCACTGACGTCACAACGTTGAACGTACGCTCACTTGCTGTGTGATCTGATGAGGGTAAGATTCGGGAATTTTATGATTTGGAAAATGGAATTACGGCATTGTTAGATTGAAAAAAAGAAGAGTAAAAAGCTGTAGAAACAATATTGCATTTTCCTTTATTATTTTTTATTACATTACATAGGAATGAGGGTCGGGAAATCTATAAACCAAGCTGCACATGGGATCATAAAAATGGAAGCTTTGGAAATATATAAACCCATCAAAGATGAAAACACAAGTCTCTTGCTGAGATGGTAATAGGGAGGCATAGGATTTTCGATAGGGAAGCTAAGTAAACGCTCTTCTGTGTACCAAAGAAAGAAGCAAGGGAAGAAACCCAAGCAGCTTTAGTTACTATACTTGGAAGCGGGGCATAGGAAATTACATCGGGATGTCTCACACAACATCATCGTGGAGGCTGTGTAGCTGCTACTGCAAGATACATAAGTAACGCTCTAGCGTGCTTTCACATCTACCCTTGTCCTATAGTTATGAGGTGAAAAAAAGAAGGTAGCAGAGGAATCTCATGTGTGTACACGTAGGGAACTGTGAGAGAAAGTGAAGGCTTCAAATGGGAGCTTCACAGATGAATCAATAATTGAATGTAGAGAGAGAGTAGAGAAAATTGTAGTATCTGATCTAATGTTTATGTTTTCATATGCGAAATACATGTTGTTAGTACAGTCAGTGTAAACATGTGAGCTGGCACTTTGAAACTGTAAGCGGAGAAAACAAGTTACGCTGTCAAGGAAAAAGGTGAACAACTCTCAGCTCTGATGCGAAAAAAAAACTCTCTACCATCTTACGACACAGTCATCTAGACTATTATCATTATGCTCAGATTACTAATTATCACATTGCCAAGAGATTGCCAGCTCTTCTTTCTCCACTCTAACTCTATGTGTGTGTGTGTGCTCCCTGGACGCCAGAGCTTGGAGAAGATGGGAGTAATTGACCATAAATTTTTACCTCCTCACAACTTCTGTACCCTTTATTATCATGAGCTGGACCATAATACTAAAATGCTGCGAGTAGTGTGAGTCAGAGTAGAAAGCTGCAGGTCGTTATTTTATGAGACCAGGTAGTCTTTGTGGTGTATTGATCCGCAGGTTTTGTTTCTCTTATATATATTCCACACTACACGACTGTTTGTCGGTGGGATAAGTTAGGGTTGGCGGAAATTTTGTCACTCATTCAGCACTTATCTTTTAGCAGTGCGCTTTAGAACGAAAGATTAGAATGATTGCGTGGGAGCTGGAAAGTGCGAGAGTCCTACTACTACTCTCGTATTTCTGTCCCAATTTTCTCCCTGTCTCCTCACTCTGCGTACCCGGAAAGTCATGGCGTGTGTATTTGTCGGCTTTCTATGCATCTCACTGCCTTATCTCTTGGTATCATGCATACATTTATGGTGAAATGCCTTGAGTAATTATGCAGGAAAATAGGAGGAGGAGGAGGCAATTTCCCTTTTTCAAATAGCCTCCTACCACCCTTCCACTAGCACACATAAAAGCAATGAATCTTCCTGTTTTTTCCTTCCTTAAAAACGTAGAGTGAGAGAGAGAGAAAGACAGACAGGCGGGTGAGGTATGAGGAAGGATGAGAGAGCATTAGAAGTTGAAGGTAAAAGTGATGATGATGCTTCTAGCTTAAATAAACAAGTTGACAGTTGGTAAAGTAGTCGGCGCAGAAGTTGAGGAAAGTGAATGAAGGACGAGAGAGTGAGGGAGGTTGAGCTTTACAGGCAGACCGCCGCCACACGTTTTGACATGTGGAATCTTTTGAGACGATATTATAGAGGTAGAAGAAAAAGAGTGAGTGAGTGCGAGATAGAAGAGTAGAAAATGCTGATGTGTGTGAGATTTCCATGGGACTTGATTTTAGACTGAGAGCTGGGACGACATGAGCCTTTGGAACATGTGTAACCTGTATAAGTGATAGGGTTGTAAGGTAATGCTCCGTATAGGGTTACCATGGTTGAGAGTGAATATATTTGCATTTCTGTGGGCTGCGGGGTCCACAATGTGTCTATGTTGGCAGTGTCATAAGGGATTGCTAATGTATACAGTAGCACTGTCTATTAGAACGGGTAAACCAATTCTTTTTTCCTTACCACACCGTCAGAATAGTTGGAATAGGAAGAGGATGCTGCAGACACAGACATGCACTCGCCGCACTTCATCTCATATTCTCTACTCCATCTCAGGTAGAGAAATTGCATTGGAACAAAGCAATTAGGGAACGGGATCTGTTCCTGTTGTCTTCTAACGACCAAAGAATCTCTCGCACTGCTACACTTGTTAATGGCATTAGCTCCATTGAATGAGCAAAGTGATGGGCCATGGTGTGATTCGCCTTGCGCTGGCAACTCCCCCGTCCTGCTTACAGTTTCTTCTGTCATGTATATATTTTGTACATATGTATACTCCCTTGCTGTAAATTCATGAGCTGCACCAGGATCAGAGTATGGCACTGAATCTTTCCATCCATGTCTTTGGCTACTTGAAGTACAAGACAGTAGTGGTAATGGTAGACAGGCATTTCGCAGGGATTGTAATGGATTAAAATGGAAAGGTCGAGAGGGAAATTAGCTGAAAGTGTCGGTGTTGATAGCGGGTGAATTGTTAAGATAGTAAAAAGGAGAAGAAAAAGTCATTACTTGGAAGCAGAGGTAGCTACGGGACATTGGATGGTGTGCAAATGGTGCCAAACCCTCAATAATGCTCAGTAGAGTGAGAAATGGAGCTGCAATCTAGTCGAACATTGCAAAGCCGTACATCATGTGCTATAGTGTACCCCCACCTCCCGGCTCCTCGTCAGTGTTACACTCACTTCCTGGTGGCTGGAGGACGTAAAACGGCTGGTGAGATAGTGCGGAAGAATGGTGCAGGACAGCTTCTGAACTCAAGCGCACACTTGTTGACATGAATGTAACTGATGACTGTAAGAGGAAGCAAGAATGGAAACGTACAGCATTAGTTTCCTCACAATGTAGTGGCTCCAGCGGCTGTGAAATGACATCGTCCCTGGTCTAATTTGTCGCAACATTAATTTTGACCGTGGAGCACCAAGCAAGTCTGATGGAGTACAAGTATACTAGAGGGAATGAATGTTGTAGGATAGAACACCCACCTCAGGGCATCATCATCACGGTCCAAGCAAACACTTTTTTTTTTACTCCATATTAAGCAGCACACTATGAGAGAGGAATGCAACAACGAAGTTATTCTTTCAAAGCGTGGCTTCAGTGATAGCTGCAGGAAGGTGTGGAGCAACAGTATAGATTCAGTCTCCATGTACAGCATCTCATTTTTGCATCATGATCGTCATCATCATCTCGTCTGTACAAGGTGGACCATTTTGAAATAGCGCCTCGTACACTCCTTACTGTTGCTATGGCTGGAAACTTGGAAGGTCTATCGACAGGGTAGACAAAAGGGGATTTTATCTCATTCGTGGGAACAATATACGTACGAGATTGCTAGTACACTTTTCATTGCGTCTCAAATAGCGTGCACGTATTGAAATTTACTGGAGAAAATATGCAAGTACGGAGTGAGTTGAAGGGCACCTTAGGCGCATCCTTTTTCCATATGTTATTCTAGCAGTGTATATCACTCTCTCTTGCTCTGTCTTTCGCATGCCACGCTATCAAATGGTATTATGTATTCAAGTAGTTTTACTATTGATTGAATACAATCAAATGTGTAAACTCGAATCAATGCTTGATTTTATTTGTTCTTGTTCTTACAGGGAAGCAGTAAAGGGAAGAGTGCCCTGTTGCCTGATCCACCAGCCCCTGCTGTTTTCCAACAGTTGCAAAGCCTGGCCAAACAGAATCCTGTCTGTAAGTTGTTCAATTAGTTTGTAATTAATGGTGAATTAGATATCCTGTCGTGTGTGTGTCTGCGTCACTGTGAGAGTGAGAGAGAGAGAGACTTTCTCCAGTCCTTTTATCATCCTCCAGCCCCTGCTGCTTCGCCATGGATACGCCTGTTTGGAATGGAAGCATTATTATCCATCCACAGCTGCTCTGATCTATCTGTCACTTGCAGTAGTGTTTACCCTGCTGACTCTGCGAATAGACATGTCATCCTTGTACAACTCTATTCAACGTATAATTTTATATGCACATAAACCCTTTCATCCAATCACTGAACCAAGTTTCTCTCGCTCCCTCTCTGCTATTGAACTTGAAGAAGGCAAAGAAGACGACGACGACGAAGAACATGAGACTGAGTTTGATTTTTGTTGAGAGGGGATAGAGTAAGACGAGGAGGATGATGTTGTTGTTGTTGTTGGTGATGAAGATGATGACGAATACGACGGGAACGATCCCGAAAATACTATAGAAACATCTGCTATTGAAAGCAACAGAGCACTGTGTATACTAACTACACATAAAATGACCGAGCAAGTTTTCCGGGGTGCTGTCGTGAACAGGGGTTAATATATTACGTACACTCAGTCACTATTTCACAACGACGCATAACCCACCGTGATACCTCTTTCTAGGAAGGCTAATATAATAGGAGTTGATGATGCTCAGCCGCTGCTCATTAATGAATTTCCATGTAAAATGATACAGGAGCAAATAGCTTGCTGATCATCCTACCACATAATTTTCTTCATAAGCCATACAGTTTCAATTTTCTCAAAGTAAATTACTCTCGTTTTTTTTCCGTACATAGAAGTACGTAGCATGTGTGGTTTCTTTATTTCATTATATATAATAATGTGTATACACAAGCAGAGATAGATCCTCAGGCCGAACTTGCCACAAGAATACAGTGGGTGTAGAGTGTAGTGAGAGAGAGATAGAGAAGGAGGAAATGTGATGTGTGGTATGAGCTGAAGGAAAACTACTTACTTTGTTGTAGTTTGAGTAGTTTGATGGAGGAGCAAGCATTGATTCCTTGAGATATCGAAATTGGCTTCCTCTCTCAACAAGCATGTTAACTGGATGGATGGAGTAGTAGGGAAAGATTCAAGTAGTGGTGACTTGAGTAAGGAACAAGTAGTGATGATGTTTAGGGAGAATTTATTAGGCATCTGATAATGCTTTCACTTCTTTCTCACATAGTCCTCCTCTCTCTGTCCCTTCTAACTGTGAGTGGGATTTGAGGAAGAAACAACTTATTCCCTCATGGAAAGAAAAGAGTGGAAATTGCTTGTTCGTGAGGGGGAGGACGAAAGTAAGACACGAAGAAAAGAGACATGGTGGAAAGCTTTCAGTGTGAAAGGGGTACATATGTGTGGGGAACTTGTGTATGCGTACGCCTCTGGTTTTTATCTGTGTGTGTGTGTGCGTACTCGATCAAGTAGTAGTAGTATTGTATATGAGGAGCTGATTGGAGTGAGCCGAAGAATTTTTTTTCTTTCTCTACTTAGCTCAGTGTAGCAGACTGAAAGCAATTGATTTGCCCTTGAATCCACATTCTTTGTCTTTGTTTGAGCAAGTTAGAGGAAGAATCCCGTGGTCCTTTTACTACCTGTTTACCTTAGTATATAGATGTGGGGCGGATGGTAATGTACTCATATTGAAAGCCGGGCGTGTATATCTTCCGTTACGACTACTTACACAAATCCCGCACTCTGTCTACTACATCATCATCGTCGTCGTCGTCATCATCATCATCATCATCATTTCAAACTATTCAACCGTCCTGAGGTCTCCTTTTTAGTCGGAGATATATGTAAAGAAGAAACTAGTGAGAGTAATCGAGCGGTGGAGTGGTAGGGGGAATCGTATCTAACTTACAGAGTAAATAAAATTGGAATTACATGTCCCTCATGTGTATTTGCAAGTACTATACTTTTTTTTACAAATCAGCAAGGAATTGCATATAGGGTATGGAATGCAAAGAAATGGAAGTAAATCCTTTAGTGTTTCCAGTAGTATAGTACTCCCTGTAAACTATTTTTTGCCAACTGTAAAAGTATAGCTGTTTGCGTTAAAGCAGGAGGAGGGAATATAGAACGGGAAAGAAATATGTCGAGATTTTGGTGCATGCAAGCTCCGCTGTGTTTTCTAACAAGGCTGAAGAAAAGTTCAAGAGACGAGAGGACAGGAGCAATAGGAAGTATAAAGCAGCAGTAAAGGTCGAGCTCATGTTTGACATTTTCAGCGTTAGAGCATATAGTACTAGTGCGTCGTGTGCACGGTCTTTTAACCGTTTTTCTTTCCACTCAGCCAATAATGAAAGAAATTTATGAGCAAGCAATAGAGCTTGTCAAGCTCTAATGGTGTACAGTATAGGAAGGACGGCCGGAAATCGAGTTATTTCCCACTAACTGTTCCCGCAGTCCCTAAATATTCTCAGTTTATTTTCCCTATACAGCTCCCTAACTCTCTCTGTGGCTCAGTCGGTGAAATAAAGGTAGCTTATGCGTGTGAGGATAATACTGCAATGCTGTAAGGGGGCTGAACAACACAGTTAACTGAACCACTTCTCACGCTTCTATACGTACTGCAGGAGTATAGTGGGAGCGGAGGCAAATTCAGTTAGTTTTTGAAACCCTCTAACCATTTTGCTAATCAAATTGTCGTATCTTTTTTTCTTTCTTTCCTTTTGACATGAGAAAGGATCTAATTAAATGTTGATTTTTGAGGCTGCGGAAGTGCTGAGGTTAATGTACCGACCTTCCTGTATTTTATCATTACAGTCGCTCAGAATCTCCAGAGTATAATTTTGCAACAAATCCAAGACGTGCAGAAGGGGAAAGGACAGACATCTAATGATCCAAACCAGGGGAAACGAAGTCCATTCCAGAAGGCTAATACTTTCAGTCCACCTATCCCAGGGGCCAATGCCGGACTGAACAATAATGCGCTGAAGAATGCCCAACAAACAGCTCTGACACTTTTGTTGGCAAGTCAGTTGCAAAATGGAGGAAGTAATGGAGGTTCTCCAGGAGGGGTTGGGAGCCCTCAGGGAGGCAGTGGAAGTTTGTCACCCAATTCTGCGCAACAGAACCAACAGTTACTGTCAGCCTTGCAAGCGATGAGTAAGCAGGGTGGGGGTGGGAATGGGGATCATTTTCTCAATGGCATTCCCATGAATAATGGACCAAATAATCTCAGCTCCCTCCTCGGACTTGCATCTCCGAATATGCCTCCCATGTCCCCTGCTGACAATGCAAACAACATTCCACATGGCTTCTTCCCCTCGTCGATTATGCTTTCAGGTGTCAATAATGGCACGAATGAGGATCAGTGGTCCTCTTACAAATCCTCTAGAAACACTCCATTTGGGTCTAATGGACTTCACAAGGTGAATTTACATGCTTAAATTCTTCTCATTAATTAATTATAATGAGCGTAATATTTTGGTAGGATTGATAAGCTCACTTCCGTTTGAATATTTGAGTTAATATTCCAAGGGGGTTTTTATGATACAGAGCGCGTTACTGCCGAGCCCATCAGGCGTGAGCTCACCGGGTCTCGACGTTCCAATGGACACGGGAATGAACGTACCTAAATCTCCACCAGGAGACCCATTGCAAGCAGTTTGGTACTCATTATTTGGACATGCGTCCCCACCAGAAACGGCTTCGAACACTCCAGGCAACACCAGCCCCCTCTTCATGAAGAGTGCAATGAATATGCCAAACGGGTCTTCCATGGGCAGACCAGACAGTGTTTTCGGTATGCCAGCCCACGGGCAAAATAGCCACAAGAACTCACCTCCAGGCTTTGCAACTCCGAATGGTCATCATCATAGCCGCGTGGGAACAGGAGAGCTGCAAGATGCAATTAATTCCTTGCTCAGCAGTCCACACAGCTTGAGTCATCTCTTTGGTGCGGGTAGCAACGGTGACAGCAGCATGTCTCCACCTCCACCTCAATACCAAAATGCGGGTCATCATGGGATGACAATGCAAGGACAGCAGCAACAGCAGCAGCAGCAGCACAGAATGAATCCCCTTGGTGGTGCTCACATGGACACGAATGGCGTTTCAAATGCAATACTTGATTTGCTTATGCAGTCAATGAAAGGAGATCAGCAACAGCAACCACCAGCACATCATCAAGTCCCCTCAAACGATGGGTTTCACAGCTCAGGAATGAAACATAATAGCTGGAGCTCCGGAATGAGCTCCCCACCCTCACCCATTGGGAACAATCGGCCATTCATGACGAATGGTCATGGGCAACAGATGCCCCAGCGAAATGGGTCGAATGGAAGTAGTGAGATGAGCAGCTCGAGTCCGCGGTCACCCAGCTACTCACCTTTTTCCCGCAACTGTGGCAGCAAAGGTTTAATGGATTCGGGAAACGGGAATGTTTCCCCGACACCGACGCCATGGAGCAATGCGGTAGTCGGAAGTCCCCCACATCCAGGCTTTGGCACGAGCAGTTTCCAGAATCGTATCTGGGCCCCTTCTGTCAGTCCCGGAGGATCCAATAACCTCATGAATCCATTGGGACAGAAACGCAAGGTTAACCATGAAAATGTCACTGAGCCGGAATTCATCGGTCATCAGCCACCAGGTCTTACCACTCACTATGCAGACTCTTACTTCAAGAAGAAGAAGAAGAATTAATTTGTGAGATTGATAAAAAGAATTTTGGGATAGACGCTTGAAACTGACCAATTACCATGTCCCAAACCGCCGCGCACTTCGCATATTGTTGTTGCTATTATTTACCTCAATAACTCTCAGTATATCTATACTAGCTCTATGTACTAACTGCTACTGCAGCAGCACTGATGTGATTAATTCAGTTTATATAGGAAGAGTTAAAAAATGAATGGGAATTTTTGGACATAGCGACTTGAAAAGATAGGACTGGTTAATCAGAATGAGTGGGCTATGATTCTCTGCCCCAACAACAAACACCATCATCATACGTTTTAATGTACATTTTTGGTCCCACTTTTGGAAGACTTGAAAACGCAACTCGCTCCGCGCTGATATCTATGTAATGGTAAACAATGGCTAGTTGTTGATTGTTCTTTAGCATGTTGATATAGATAATGTTAAACCAAAGACAAATTGTACACCTGTACCTGCCACTTTTAATTACGGTAACCAGTATATGTTTAGGAGGAATCCTTTGTGTAAAATTGTCTTATTTATTATGCAATGATTGAATTAATTTTGAGGTATTCTCTTATAATCTTTCTGGAGGAAACTGCCGTGATTTATTGTTGTTACTATTATTATCGTTATTATTAGTTATTATTATTATTATTTGGAAAAAAAAGTATTGCTGGATGATCCAAGGATCTGTAAGTGTGTTGTCTTTCGCTGCTATTTTATTAGTGTTTATGGTGAAGGGATGAAAGTGCACAGCTTTCATTCATGTGTGTGTTTGCAT
Organism: Deuterosminthurus bicinctus; assembly: GCA_034698825.1. Taxonomy (NCBI): domain Eukaryota; kingdom Metazoa; phylum Arthropoda; class Collembola; order Symphypleona; family Bourletiellidae; genus Deuterosminthurus; species Deuterosminthurus bicinctus. The sequence continues at coordinate 9,606 of JAQIWI010000257.1, read as the reverse complement.
GTAATCATGCATAGGAAGATGAATGGATCTTTTTTTTGGAAAATATTCTGTCGTATCCAGACCAATCCACCAAGACAGACCAGTCATTGACTTGGAGAAGAGAAGCGGTTGATCAAGTTATATTGTGTAGATTGTAATTTAATAAAGGGTTACAATGAATCGGAAATGTTCTGTTAGTGATCACTTTATGAGTGAATTTTTATGGACGGTGGAGCTTGTTTTATGCATTCCTTAATTAAAATGGCAGACTAAATAATCGTGTACGCCGGGATGTTTGTTTGTGTATGACAAAGTCGGGAGGGAGTTGTTTTGGCTGCACTTCAACTGAGATGCAGACATAGGAGAGGAAGAACAAATGGTTTGATGATGGAAATAAGTAGTGTGCTAGAAGAAGACATGTACATACATACACACACATACTTGCTTGTTGTGATATCCAATAATTATTATGATATAGTTGTTGATGTTAATGATGATCAAATTGCCTGGTAATAATTATTTTCCGTAAAATGATCCTTCTTGGAAGACACTTGGTATAATGATAATAATAATTACTATTATAGTTGTAGTAGTTAATAATAATAATAATAATAAGGACTCATAAGGGTACAAAAACAGTCTGGATATATAATATGTATAATTATTATTATAATTAATAATATTTTAGATGAAATTTCGCAAGGGTTTTATCAGGCACTCACTACTCACTGTCTGTGTGTATGGGATGAGGATTATGAGATAACTTGTGCTGCTGATGATGATGACGCAGTTAGTTTGTGTAAACCTGTCAAATCTTTCTCTTTATCGTAACTTCTATACTGTACGCGCCTTTATATCTCCTATTACATTGACGACACGAAATTCCATGAATAATTATATTTGTTGACCCTTCCCATCTATTTCCTTCCATTGTACAAGACTCGTCGTCGTCGTCGTCCGCATATAGAAATGGCAGGGAAAGCTTTTTGATCACATATCTTTCTGTATAAGGCAACTTGATTACTGTCATCTGTGACGCGGCTGTTGATTCGCACACATCAAACAGATATACATACGTTCCTAACGCTAATAATTACGCATCTGCCCATTAACTCTTCGTCTCACCGTCCGCTTTGCTTTATATTCATCTGAATTTTTAAAACAAATTCTTCTTTTCCCCCAACCTTTGCATAGCGTCATTACAACTAGGTATACAAAAAAAAGAAAGATGGTGAGAAAAGTTTTTCCAGTCGTACCACCACCAACTCCATTCAGCATTTGAGTTAGGAAGAGCAGAAAGCAAAGGGGAGAGTTTGAAATAATTAATAACAAACCCGTCGTGTACCTAATGGAACTCAGAATGAGTTGAATTATGCAGGAAGAAAAGAGTTTTTTCCCCGGGAAAGTGGATATAGCTCCACGTCATGGACGTTACGTTTGACACTAACGGACAGACTTGTAGAACCTCTTGGGTTTTTTTATATTTAATTTATTTATTATTATTACTGATGATATAGTAATAATTATTTATTAAACACTCCCTGGTGTTGGCTTCGTTTGGGTGGTATAAATCGTAAGATAGTCATTACAAAGTGCTACTATACTACATACTTAATGATCTGATGTAAAGGGTGGGTATGGGTTTGGAGTTAGTTAATAATTTATTTCAATTTAATTATTTATTTAGGTTTTAAATGATACACTCAGTGAGAGGAATATTATGGCGGAGGAATCCAGTTACTCTTGTGCTATACTAGAGTCACACACACACACACACACCTTCATAGTTTGACAAGTGAATGAGATGATGAAAGATATGGTGATACACTCCTTTTGGTTACTAATTGTTGTTATTAATTATTGCTATTGAAACCATGTTGGAAGGGTTTGTGAAGGTAATCAGAATGTGATGTAAAGTAACGTTAGACAATGGTCCCGTATACATAGGACTCAAAATTAACACACATGCTGCAGTGAGAGATATAGGGAATAGAATTGTTATTCTTGTAAATACACAAAAATATACACACATTTCATTTTTATTCACTCGTCCCCCACACTTTCACATCCACAACAATTTTTTGTTTTGTTTGCAAGCATTGTTGCAAGCCGGAATGTAGTAGCATAGACGCATATTTATATTTTCACGTCCTACGTCAATCTCCCTTTCAAACTATCCTGTGGCGCAGTGTAAAAGTAATGATGATGATAATGTTACGTAGTACCCCTTACAACCTGTCCCCCGTATTTTGAGCGAGATGAATAAACAAACTCACTGCCTGTCTCTACTTTCACCTCATCCTCGTCCTTCTCCTCATCTTCATCCACCGCCTGCACTTTGGTATATTTTCACAGGGAACGTGATAATGCATCAGGTAGGCTTGAGACTGCCGCTGCAGGGCTCGATTTTCTTGAAATTTCTCTCTTCCAATATATTATCATACATACAATGCCTGCCGGCAGCGTTGGAGCAAGTCAAAGGTGAAAGATATGACGGTGAGGGTATATCGTCGAGATTTTAATGTTTTCTTTGAATGCTCTAAAACTAATAGGGATTTGGCTTCGTAAGTCAAGTCTTCTTGCATGCTCAAAGGTAGGTCAAGATACTTTTAAAATGTATAGAAAACTGATGATCCGTTCCATATTTCTCTTTTCTGTTCCTCCTTCAACTATTTCCTGCTGGAACTTTGATTCGAGGTTGAGCATCTCGTCTTTAAATCACGTACAAATTCCCGTTTGTGTATCCCGTGTAAGTATGATTATACTATTGCTATGACCATTGTGCAGGTCGACCAAAGTAGATTCGCCGAGTGTTTTATCATAAGCGGATGCATGGTAGTCTTCTTGAAGGTGAACCTTTTTCCAACAGCTTCCCCCGCAATACATTTTACTTTTTCCAGTATATCGTTATAAATATTGAAGTAGTGTATATCTGATATGAATGTTGTAGAGGTTTACCAACCGTGATTATTGTGGTAAAAATGAATCCATTTTGGTGCTGTTATTAAATAAGTTATAAGAGAGACAGTTGTCTCTTGTTTTTTTTATTATTATTAATATTTAGTTTATTTAATTCACTTTTAAGTGGCGGTTGTTGGTGTTAGGTAAATATGAGAAGGTGAGTTAGTTAGTTATGTGTCGCATTCGCACAAGCGTTTGTAAATATATCAAGGTGCGTCAGTTATTTTTTCATGGTAGTTACAGCTAGGTCGGGGGGATGGAGTGAGGGAAATGACCGCAAGGTCCTTGTTTCATTCATCACGTATACTATCATATCATTCACAATGATGATGATGAGTCCCTTCACATTTAAATTCTTAAGTTTTTGAATGAGGTGAGATGAAAGAAAGGCTACTACTTAAAAGTATGACAATCAAATGACCGTGTGAAGCAGGCTGGTACAGATGATGCGAGATAGTAATATGAATGTATTATTACTCGTCAACAGTTTATTTTTTAAAGAAAGTAAGCAAAGAAAAGCGCCGTCTGCGTCCACTAATATATCACGGTTACTATAACACATCAAGCTGATCATCATCAAGCAGCCCGCAAAGGGTATTTATTTATTATTATTATATAACAATAATAATAATAATTGAAAATAATAATAATAATAATAAAATAATACACATATATTGTTGTAGTGTTATATGAGGATCAGGAGAGTACTTTGAACAATCTGACGTACGTACTTTAAGCTTTGCAATGAATTTTAACATGATCCTTTGTGAGATGCTATAAATAATTTATTTAAATTATTAATGTGTTAAATTATTGACATATTGATGTGGTATTGGGTGACTCTTTGTATTATTATTTATTATTATTTTTAATTTGTTGCTATGATTATTTGCGTACGTAATAATTCAATTGTAAGTGATACAATGTAATGTGGAGGAGGACACTCATCTGATTGTTAGCAATAAGGATATCGTTAGTAACTTATTGAGAAGTAATAACAGAGAGACACAGAGAGAGAAATGCGAGAGAAAGTAAGAGAGGATTTATATATGATTATTTTCTATCACATCATTAGCGACTATATTTGTAATACTAATGATTTCGATAAGGTGGTGTTTGATTTATTTAATGTCCTTTAATTTTCCCATATGTATTTCAAGCTCATATAATTGTATATAATTTTTCGTTGTTGTTATTGTTGTTACTATTATTGTTGCTTGGTATTTTTTATTGTTATTATTATCATTATATTATTTGTTACTCAAGTATTTATTTCACGGTTGACTTTTATATTCCTACTGATGATGATATTGTTGTCTTGTATGTTCTCCCCCCTCCCCCATTATATTGTGGTATACTTAATTGTATTTTTCTCTATATGACTATTATATATTGTTATTCTTGTATTTGTTGTTGTGACCTTTTCCCCGTGTGGCAGTTGTTTTTTTTTAAAAAAAAGTGAGTCTCCATTATAATCATATAATGAGGATAAAATATGCCGGCATAACATTTACTTAAATCTTCTTCCTCCTCTTCTTACATCTCACTCTTGTTTGACAAAGATTTATTATACAAATGCTGATATGAAATATACAATGACCATATTTTCAAAGAAAACATGTCAACGCACATGCTTTCTCTGTCCCGTGTAACTACATAGAACTTCTCCTCTATATAATGTATATCAAATCTCTCACAGACTTAAATCCTCTGTAGATCTTGGCCTTTATATAACTTGTTCTCATGCGGGAGAGGATTTTTTGGGTAAACTCTTTGAACCGTGCTGAACTGAGATTTATGATGATGATGAACCTCTGGAATGCTATTATGTGTATGCGGTAATAATTTTATTACATAATACTAAAAGTACTTTGGGCTTTTTGTAAAAAAGAGATTATTACATAAAAACGCTACACATTATCAATGTCTCGAGACACTTCATAATATAAACTCTATATATATATACTCTCCACCACTAATTACTTGAGTGACTTGCTTCATGTATACATGGGGGAAAAAATTTAATGCATCTCACTTTACCTGTCCGGTCTGTCACAGAGAAAAATAATAAAATGTCACAATTTTTATGACGATGATTATTCAAAACAATGGACCCCTCTCTGTCCTTCTCTTTCTTTTCACAGTCTTCTATATGCTACTTAACCTCTTATAGTATTTCCAGTGGAAAAAAACAGTCAGCTCTCAACTGTGATCGGCTCCTTGTATATAAATAATTGACACAATCTCATATATATCATGATTGTGCAACTCAATTCAGCTTGCTGGAGCTCCACATTTCCGTGTCTTTTGTTACCATTATAAATACTAAAAGAAAAAATATGGAGTTATCGTTAAAATAATTATCCGCATTGACCCTATTTATCCAAAGACTATAGTTGATCAGCTGTATAGAGAGAACAGTATTAAGAAGAGTGAATTTATTTGCCCTCTATATTATTTTATACTTCCCTTTTTATCTCAAATAAAAAAAATGCCAATTCACATCCTTATACTTCTTAAACAGCTTGAATTCTTTTCATCTTTAATAAGCTTTCATCTTCATCCTCCTGAGCAGTCACTATTTTTTTCTATTCTCACATATCACCTTTTGTACACACACAGTCCTTTCCTCGAATTCACTTTAATCAAAGACTTTGACAAGACTCACTTTTTATTCCCAGTTTTCCTCTCTCTCTCATCTCACCCCTTCCTCAAAATTCCATACTCAATACCCCATCCCAAGTTTTACTACATTTTTTTTAATTTTTTTTTTTACTTTACTTTAAATTGTTATTGATTAAGTTTGATAATTTCATTCATGATGGTGTCACACATGTACCTTATTTGATTTAGATGTATCGCAAGTTTTCTTGTTAGAAATAAAATGCGAATCCCTACAGGTGGAACAGTATAAATAATTCCAAATCCGACATTTTCTTACATCCTATACGTTCATCTGTTACATGTACATTCTACGTTCATTTGTTACATTCACATCCTACGTTCATTTGTTACATTTACATCCTACGTTCATCTGTTACATGTAGTACATCCCATGAAATTACTTTTCCAAGTGAAAAGATCTCATATTGCGCCATGCCCCTACAAGTATTTACCTACAATGTCACTACAATTCTACTTTACAGTAAGTGGTCTGGCCGGGAATGGTCTAATCTTGTCTTGTTCTGTTGTGGTGTGGCAAATATTTGACCACATCACAAATGTTCAACCGCACAATCCGCTATCAACTACGAACATAATAATAATCATCATCGGCATTTAATTGATGTAGGCAAAGCCCCTTGTCAGTTATTAGTGACTCATCCATGATTCTTCTGTAGACAATTGCGATGACTATGTCGTTGTCATTGAACCACGATACTGTCACTGACAAGTTTGTGTTCGTTTTTTTTTGGCTTGAGCTTGAGAAGACAAAGGACAACTCAACAACTCAAGACTTGGGACCTTCTATTCTATAAGCCTTGGGACAACTGCGGATTCCATAACATATATATATGAGCTTTGAATTCAGTCAGCTCCTATGAGTCTTGTTGGAACCAGTTGGGCCATCTGTAGTCAAGGGATATGAGGCCCGGCTGAGGCTTTAAGTGAGCATACTGTACGTGGTAATGTATTTGGACGGAGTCAGAAAGGATAGAAAGAACTACTGGGCGTTATATGCTCGGCCTTTTGGTTGACTTGATGCTTGCTTGCTTTGCTTTGCTTATGCGGTTGAATACTACCGACTACTCAGTTGACTCACACTGTAGATAGTACAACTTTCTATGCTGACTGAGACTGAGAGCTTTATTGTATTGTATGTCGGCGGATGAGGAAGCGGTGGGAGGGATGCGTCTTCCTCATCATCAGATAATCTTTGGACAGAAATTAAGGATTATTAATAATAATTTGCGCTAATAATAGAGAGTGATAATAACTGGAGAGTACGGTGGGATAAAGTGACGGGAGAAAGACGGTGGTCAGATCCTGAGTCAGTCGGACTGACGTGTTTTAAGTGCCGCTGTGAACTGGTTAGTGTTGACTTAGTTGTAATTTAAAGTGGGATTTTTGTGAATACGAGAGAAATTGATGATGATCAGTTGGATGAGGGATGGTCACTTGAGATATTTTTCAAGTATGATGGAGGAATAAATGGGAGTAATTAGTTTTGGATATGGACATTGATGTTTTTGTGTGTGACTTAACCGCTCCCATAATTCTTCAAATGCTAAAGGAGTACAAGAGTTGACAGATATTGTGTGGAATTGTTGTTGAAATTGATGATGATGGCAATGGAAGTGGCACAACAGAAATTAGCTGAGAAGCTAACTATCTTGAATGATAGAGGAATTGGGCTACTCACTCGCTTGTACAATATTAAGAAGGTATTTAATAATTGGGATTTTTTGGATGGGGTTGTTGGAGTTGGGAGGTATTGATTTGTGATGTAAATTGTTGATTTTGTAGGCATGTGGGGATACAAAATCCAAACCTGGATTTTTGTCCGAGAAAACTCTTGAGTCTTCCATTAAGCATATTGTCAAAAGGTTTCCTAATATTGACATTAAGCAGGTGAGTGGATTTTAGATTGGTGTGGTGTTGATTGAGGATGTGAGGTTATTAATTTGGTGTTTGATTTGTTGTTTGTAGGTTCAAAATATTGGGCAGTATCGTGCGGAAATTACGAAGACGCTGCATTTGTACTATTATACTTTTGTGGATCTGCTGGATTTTAAGGACCATGTTTCCGAACTGTTAACGATCATGGATGCTTGCCAAGTGGAGCTTGATATTGTAAGTGGGGATTTCTGTTCACATTTATATTTATGGGGGTCATTTGGATGAAACTATGGATGTTAATTCAGAAGGCTAATTTCTTTGGATTATGTTGTGTACAGACCCTGAATTTCGATCTGACCAAAGGGTATCTTGACCTTGTCATTACTTACTCAGCATTAATGATCCTCCTGTCCCGGGTGGAAGATCGGAAAGCTGTTTTGGGTCTGTTTCATGTAGCTCAGGAAATGGCTAGCAGCCCAGCGTAAGTTTTAAAAAATAATTTTGATTGTAATACTGAAAAGACTTGTAAAACTTACGAGAGAAAGTTGTTTGGACTTAGCCCTAATTTATTATGTTAATAGCGACACGAGCTTTCCAAGACTGGGACAGATGATTTTAGAATATGACCCACCGATGAAGAAACTATCAGAAGAATTTGGTCCTCATTCCAAACTTTTAATTCGAGCGTTAGTATCGCTTCAACAAATATATCCCCGCCGAAACCTTGAGGCTGATACATTAAGGTAATTGACTTATGCAGAAATAAATTTTCTCGTCGTTTCTCCATAAGCTCTCTTTGCTTACAGGACCAAACAGATGTTGAGTCTGACATACCAGCCGACCTTTTTGCTAATCCCAGCAAGAACTGACACCACGCCCTGTGAATATTTGTCTTTAGATACTATGGAAAGGTGGATCGTATGTAAGTTGCCGATTTTTAAGAAGAATGGATGAGAACATTTGTTTATTCATCATATAATTTGTATTTCAGTTGGGTTCATGTTGTGCCATCAAGCTTTGGGGAATAATCAGGTTCCAACGGATGACATGTGGCTTTCTGCCCTAAAATCTTCATGGGTTGTGACTTTATTTCGTGATGAAGTGCTGTACACACATTCTTACATTATTAGCTTTTTCGAGGGCATTAAGGGCTACAATAAGCGTATATCAGAAGTGAAAGACGCTGGAAGTTATGCATCACAGCACGCGTAAGTATTTCAGGATTCTTGAGTTCGAATTTTTTGGCGCACTCTTGAAGCAATGCGTGGTTTTTGGAATGCTCAGAGCCCTCATGCATCGTGAGAGACGGAAATTCTTCAGGACAGCCCTGAAGGAGATGGCACTGGTTATGACGGATCAACCTGGTTTACTGGGGCCTAAAGCTTTGTATGTGTTCATGGGACTGTGTTATGCCCGTGATGAAGTAGTATGGCTTCTAAGACACCACGACAACCCACCGTTACACAAGGGCAAGAGTAAAGCCACTGAAGACCTCATTGACAGGCAACTTCCGGAGCTTCTCTTTCACATGGAGGAGTTGAGAGGTGATTGCAGTTTGCAGTGTCCATGTTGACGCATGATGATGAAGCGAAAGAAACTCATCAAAAGAATTATGTTTGTAAAATTATTTATCTGTGAATGAATGCAGCTTTGGTGCGGAAGTACAGCCAAGTTATTCAGCGATACTACGTACAGTATTTATCCTGCTATGATGGCCCAGCATTAGGACAACTTTTAGGGAATTTCGCCAAAATGGAGAACGAATCTATGATTCTTGGTTCCATCTATAGCACAATTTCCAATCTTTCCGTCAAGCAAGGTACGAAAGCTGCCCACGTCGGTGTAAAAAGTATTTATTTGCGAACAGCTAACTGACAGTTTGAGGAATTTCAGTTGAAGACAACGAAATATTTGATTTTCGTGGAATTCGTCTGGACTGGTACAGGCTTCAGTCCTTCCTGTCCCACACAGTGAGCCGAATTCAAGGATTATCCTACCTGATGAATACAACAATATTCCACCTCAAGTTAGTAGACTTTCAAGACGAGCTGCTCCTTGAAACGTCTGATCTCTCTTTGTTCTGGTATGTTGTTTCTCAGTCAGTCA